>CM061353.1:45070000-45230000 GCA_030867105.1 Liasis olivaceus
CATGATTATTATTAGGTAATTGTGTCACCCTTTCCTAATGAGCACCAGAATATAAAGGGATTTTAGCCAAACCTATTTTACAATGAGAAGTGGCAAAATAGTGGCATTAACGCTGGAAAAATTGATCAAACACGGATTATATACTGAGAAGGGCTAGAATATAGTCCTTCCAAATACAGTCCTACAGCTTTCTCTTTCTCTATTGTCTCTCCTTAGCTGATTGTGAGTAGTACAATAGGGTTTTAGAAGCTGCTGCAACCATATAGAACAACCTCCAAGGAATTCAAGGAATGTTGGAAAACATAGTTTCCATAGCTCCCCAAATTCAGGGAAATTGGGAACCATATAAAGTATATTCCCTAGTAAGTATGGATGCTACACCATATGTTCACAGCTGTTGGACTTGACAATTATCCTACTTCAAAGCCATCTATAAGTCCTTTAGGTCACTAAGCCCTGTACAAACTCCATATGGGAAAAGGGGGGCAGTGGAAGAAATTGCTTATTTGGGTTACAAGGATGAGGGAGGAAAATCATATCAAATTCAATTTTAACTCTGGATTTTATTGCCAGCTATGCCCAATGGACAGTGTGAATATGTGTGAGACTGTACAGTTATCCATCATTTCATATATTGCATATTAAAGGTGCACAAACATTAAAAAAACCTTTCACATAATACTATATAGGAGTGTTCAAGCAATATGGGTGTTCAAAGAAATGTTTTCAAGTCATCCTATTGACACTTATACTAAGGGACCAGATTGGACAATGTTCCTGTATAGCAGATAGACTAGACAGTAAACCTGCCTTGGCTGTACAAAGGGTACAAGGATGAGGGCTTGGTTGCAGCTTGACTTACAGTGTCCAAATACAGATTATATAAACTGGGTAAGAGATGAGAGGGCAAAATCACTGTCAAGACAGGGCTAAAGGGGAGATAAGTGAAATCTGGCTTAATTTATTTTGCAGAAGGATTTTACCAGCCTGATGTGAACAGATTTTATCCAAGAACATTAACTTAAGACCATATTTCTTTAAAAAAATGAACATTACCTTTGGATACAATTCATTCAGAATATTCATTCAACCACAATACCATCATATTGATTCTAGCACAATTCTGCAGATTTTAAATGCCATTATTTTGTTACATTTAGATCCAGAAATGACATAAAGTGGTCTCCTTACATTTATTAAACAGTATCTTCTTGATTTGAACTCCATATACATTAAAATCACAATAATACAGAGCAAAACTAACTGTAATACATGGTCATAGGGCAAAACTGCAAAATAAACTTAGTTGACAATTCAGAACATGGGGTGGGTGAGAATATATACAAGGTAAGAAAAGTGGTTGTTAGAATAAATCTTAGAATATTAAATTCACAGTGGACATTAAACCATACTTTCAAAAAAGTTTTATATTTATTAGAAACTGTCACTTTGCTTTTTGGGTTGTATTAAGGAGAGTTAGGAGAATGTCAAAGGATATATTTGAAATTTTTTTGCTTCTATTTCCAGGATCCTAAAAGGGGGTTCTGATAAAGATTTAAGTACCAATTCAGTACAAATCACATGTTTCAACTGTTACCATTATCAGTGTTAATAATCTGCCCTTAAATTTAGTATCTTAATTATGATTGCAGTCTTCATATCTGATAATTATGTTTGCCATTCCATATGCTAAATATGGACATTCCTATTTTGAAATATCTCTTAACAAAAGACAAATATTTAATGAACATGCAGCCAAGAATGACACATACACTTCTCCTATTTGCCCCAGTGATAGACTGTGGGCTTTGAGAAGGAGAGCCATTTCAGTGCAAGAGAATGATTCATCTGACCACTTCGTCTTCATGACTCTGAAGCTGTTTGCTGCTGGTTAGCAAAGAACAAAGGTATCAGTGTCCCCTGACAGAAAAAAAAATAACCATCAGGACTGCAAAGATGATGATGAGTGCCAAGATAACAATCAAAATCCGGTTCTGGATGATTCTAGGAGGAGAAAAAAGAGAAAGTGGTAAAAGACAATAAAATATGGGTATAAGTCAACTAATTTCCTATGCAGGTTTCCCAGAAAATATAGATAAGTAGACTTTAGACTGTTTGCTACACTAATTTTGCTTAGTTTTGCTTCAGAGGAACGAGTAGATAATTTCAGTGTTCTGTTTGCAAGAACAGAAAATTAATGAGAGGTACAGTGGATGGTGCTGGTACAAACTAGGTTGCTTTTTTTCTCTCTCCATTCTCTTCATTTTCTTTGGAATACTACTTTTTACTTCTTTTCTGCATTTTATAAAATGCTGATTACCCCAAAATGAAACAGAGTGAGAAAGATGTTTATACAATTATAGGTTTCTTTTTTTTTTTGCTTCTGCCACAGTTCTGAATCAGTCCTCCTTCCAGATGTATCTACTTTTAGAAAAAGTGCAAGGGCCCCAAGACCTTTAGTTCCCTAAAGGATTGGACTTTAAAATATATATATATATATATATATATAATGAATTATATAAATCACTGTTTAATTAGTCATCTAAAATCGCTCTCTCTGTGTACACTCACACACACACACACACACACATCCTGACTGTTGGGTTGCATAGGAAAATGGATTTTGTCACATCATCTAATAAATACCACAAGGCATTATGCACATTCTAGAATAATTTTGATGTTTCGCCCAATAGAAAAGACAGCTTTTAGTAAATTTTGCCACTCAGGTAAATTATTACCAGATGGAAATATGATGCACTTACTTTTACCAATACCAAGTTAGTTTTAGGAAAAGGATGATTCATTATAAAGAAGCAAGTGTTAAACTGTGGACTTCATGCTCTAAAAGCCATCTTTGTCTCAGTAGCGCAGATAAAGTAATAAGGCAAGCTTTATCCTGCTGTATAGTAAGAAGGGAGCAATAAAAAGATTCAAGGAGCAATAACACTTTGTGTTATTCACCATTTGCAGAGATGAATCTCTTATTCTGTTAGCATACAAGCAATCACTCATCACTGTTTAAACTACAATGAGTAATTTAAGCGTTCTTAAAACACAGTAAGTGTAAATAATAATACCAAAAATAATAACTATTAAATAATCAACACTGTTTCTAAGAAGGTATTTGTAATAATCCAATATAGTTTTGGTTTTTTTTTACTCCATATGCCTTAAATAAAACTAATATTAGCTTCTAAGAGTCAGGAATGATTTGGCTGTAGAGTATCATCAGAATCAGATACAAAAAGAAAATAAATATTAGAAAGTTTCATTGAAAGTTATGGATACCCCCCTCAATAAAAATAAATATTTTTTTTCAAAGAAAATGGGTACAATGAATTCATTAGGCTTAGTTATTGAGTTATTGATGTATTTGTCAAAAAAGCTACAAGTTTTTTTTTTAATGTTGCAAATTGTAAACTCTATAAATTGTAATTTCTTATACACCAGTCCTCCCCAATACACACACAAACTAATGGAGATAGGACTAGATGCTTTGGAAAGTAGGAGAAAGTCTTAAATCAATTTCAGATCACTCCCTATTTTTTTCACAGTGTCCCCCCTTGCTCCAACATTCACCTTAAAAAAAAGAAAAAGTAAATGGATGGATGAAAACTGTCACATCAGACAAACACACTCCCCTGTGACACTTTAAAAGGACCAGCTCTCTATCCTCCTGACAGGTTACAAAATGATCACATTTGCTGACACGTCTTCCGCAAAACTGCTTTAGTGCTTGTGTCCACTTTGCTAGCAGGAGATGAATGGCCTGCTTTGTCCTCATTTATCACTTAAAGCTAAACTAAGATCTGTCTCGTTTATTTTTCCTTTCCTCACTAGAAAGGATAGCACAGCATTAATTCTCCCACGATGACAGCTAATTCAAACTTAACAGGCAATATTTACTCTGCCAAAGGGAGCAGAGTTCTCTGTCTTTCTTCGAAGGAAAAAACATGTTTAATGGTCTAACAAACTAAAGCTAATTAAAGGGACTTCTGCTTCTTATTAGTTTGCAATGTGGATTAACACCTGAACTTAGAGCTCTCTCTCTTTTTCATTCATTCTCTTTGTTTTTTTATTTCCCTTTTCATATGGGGTGTTCTCTAAAACAACACCTGAGAGACAACTATTTGACCAAAATAACTAACTGCATGAAAAGCAGCCTGCAGATTTGTCTGCTCAGTCTCATCGATCGGGCGGGGGGGGGGGGGTAGGAAAATTGAAACTGGGCAAAAAAGCACATTTAAAAACATAAAGAGTTGTTTAAATTCAGCCTTAAATAAAATAGAGTAATATGCCTCTAATACAACTGTGGCTGACAACCATTGTATGTATGGGATGAGAGCTCCAAGGCATCCATAATGCTAATATGCAGAGGATTAAGCACGGATATTTTCTCATTCTAGCACATATTTGGACAAATGCGTCTATCTAACACCCTAACATTCTTAAACCATTGCCTCATATCTGACCTAGTTATTGGTGTTTCAGTACTCTTAAATTAAACAGGGGGAGGAATAAATGAAATTATCTCTTCACATGTTTCAGTTCTGATTTTCTGGCTGCATACTTGATTTCAAGATTAGTTAATCAGCAAACTTGTCTTTAAAATCCTCCTTGTGAGAAGACAAATCTTTGCAGACCCCCACCTATATCTGCTAATTAAATGTTCCATTAAAGTGCAAATGTAGGATATGTATATCAAAGGTTAACTTGGAAGAATTTGAATTAGCTAGCTCATTGCATCTAAGGATACAATGTTGAACAGAACAAATTGATCATGAAATAGGAAGGATGCTATCAAGACTCCTTTTCAGAGTTATCATTATACTTCATATTTTACTCAATAATACAGATTCTGTTTCCATTGTTACAAAAGTTATGTTGGCTCCATTGCTTCACTACTAGGGAAGCCGAGCAAATAACATCTTGGAAATATTGCTGGAGCAGCAAAGCTCCACTTTGGAGGGCAACAGGAGAGAACATACCATGAAAAACTTTGATTCTGCTGTTAGCACATTTCAGACCGCAAGTCAACAACCCAGGGCACTAAAGAAACGAATTGGGGGCTGAGTGGGATTTCAGTAACATTCTGTAATCAAACCAGCTCAGATGGCAGAACAATGGAGTTGGCATTGACAGGACCCATCTGTAAAGAGGTTTCTAATACTGTCACAGCCAGACACTGCCAGTGGGTATAGCTCCAGGCAAAGCAACAAGAAATTTCAAGTGGAGGAGGGAAAGAAGAAAAGTAAGGTTCATCATCATCTGCAAAAAGCCACATAGCTTATTCACCAGCAAAAAACAAATGCTATCTGTAACTTTAGATTCCTTTCACCTAAAAAATCTCTGCAAACTCTCTCAGACAGGGAAGCCAGAGTCTCCTTTGAAAATGCAAAGCATGTTTACAGGGTAAATAATTTAAGAAAGAATATATACTTGAAAGGAGACACCATGGAAACATCATGGCTAAATGCCTGAAGGCAAAAACTTGTGCATTTGCATGCCGGATTTTATTAAGTTAGCACACTGTAGCTTTAAAAGAGTGCATGGCCAAATTAAAAGGAATGTGTGACTAAAACTTCAAGGATGCTCCCAGTTTGCATTATGAATCATAGTACTGCTGATATTAAGATGAATTATCTGTTGATTCTGTGCAGCCTACATACGGAATACACAGAAGCTTTTCCTACAGACCCACAAACTGCTGTTATGATAAAGCTGGGCAACAAATTCAGAATTTTCTAAGTTTTTCAGTGACTTGAGTTACAGGACTGCACCCATGAGGACTGAATCACACATTAAGCTCTCTGAATAAATGTGTCACCAGACATGACAGGGGAAAAAAGTTTTCTAAATAAATTTTACTGGGCAAAACCTGTTACAGATTTTCCCAATCTGGGACAGATTGGTCTATTGCAATAATTATTGATTTTAATTATTCTGCAGAAAGAACAGTGTTTATAAATCATTCTTGATTTCAAAGAATGAAATCTTTAATTAATCATGGATCCAGAGCTGGCCAAATAGTACTAAGCAGAAGCTGGGTTTTATCTATAGTCTCTAGATCAATCATTCATGACCTAAAGATAATCATTACATACATACATACATACATACATACATACTTATTTATTTATTTATTTATTAAAGTTGTATGCCACCCATCTCCCCCAACGGATGACTCTGGGCGGCTCACAATAACAAAAAAGGAAAAAACATCAATCCCTCCAACAATGGCTAAAATCCATAAATAATTAAAATAGAAACATACATTTAAAATGTCCTAAACCCCCCCTATAAATTTTAGCCCTAAAACCTTCATTTTAGGCGATCCGTGTTACAATCCTGTGTACATGGGCACTTGGCTTGAATTCTGAATTTACACTAGGTGGGATAAGGTGCAGATAAACATTATGTATATAAAACATCAACCCTTCAGGGATAAAGAAGATCATTTTCACAATGAACTCCATGCCAAGAGATATTGAGCCTGTATTTTATACTCCTTGCCAATGCTATTGCTTTACATGAATTTAGTGTGACAAAATTAAATATTTCAAATCCATGCATACATTTTGTGATGAGTTTTTCAGCTTGGCTATATCTGCAGAAATTCCAAAACATGCCATTCCTATCATTACATGATATAATTAAGCTATTCTTATGTTAAAGATTCTGTTAAAATCCTTTAGGAAACAAACAAAGCTGCATTCATTAGGGAGAAGGGCACAACATTTAAGAGTCCAGGTTAATGCCTTCTACATTATTTAGTGCAAGACTATCCCAGGGAGTAATAATGGGTTGCCATTAAACAGTATTGTCTATAATAACAATTTGTATAGCACTCAAATATTGTATTTTCTAGTGAAATACTTTGAAATCTCCCAAGAACTTCAATGGATTGCTAAGTAAAATCTACTCATATACAAAACATGCCAATTGATAAATGCAACTTAAAAAAATATATTGTTAAAAATTAACAATAGACAAAAATCGAATCTTAAATATTCAAAGTAATTGTAGTGACTGAATTATTAATATCAAAGGGCTGAGATAGGGTTTTCCAACCTAGCATATCTACCCATTCTCAAATCTGTACTGAACTTTCATAAAGATGCTGATAAGATATGGTCTGGATTACAATGCATGTAAGTCTGAACACCCATTCTGTATACTGATTTTGAAGGACTGTCCATGCATTTAGCTCCTACAGCCGTTCAAAAAAGGAGAGAACATAGAAATCACAGTGATGTCTAATTTAGATTTAATAAGGGGTGTTTACTTTGCTGAAAGGAGTGAAGCTTTCTACTATATTGTGGGGCAGAACATAATACCTAGGCAACCATGAAAATATGGTGATTGAAAGCATAACAGGCCTGGGACAGGCAGAACATTGATAAAGCAGGACAAAAGAATATCCCAGAAGAATTATAGCCAGGCATAAGAAACCTAGTCTTTTATGTTGAAAATGCAAGAACAAAGCAATACCATATGTGGTGGTTATGTAAAAAAAACCTTCAAAAGTAAAATTTGAACCAAAATGACAGATTAGGTATAGTAGGTATACATAATTATTATTATGTATAATTCCATAAAAGTATAGTAAAGTATATGTATACCTACTATAGTAGGTATACATAATTATTATTATGTATAATTCCATAAAATTTATTAATTTACTAATTCCACAATTTACTAAGATACATGTTGACAGCTGCAAGAATAAACTTGGCATAACATTGGAAAAGAGAAACTATTTCTTCTGGGGAAGAAATGGCGGACTTAAGACGGCTGTGCAAAAAACAGAGCTAACGACTGCAGTGGAATGAAGAGATGGCGCGTACACCGGCCCTTTGATAATTCCTCTCTGGACAAGGTCACCCACAAGTGCTCCAGATGGTTGCTCCTCGTGAGGAGACTGCAAGACAGTGGTCTCTGGCAGGTTTTGAGCACTGGGAGATGAAGGAATAACCATTTTGCTCAAACCTTTGAAAGGACACTGGGTTTGCACATTTTCTTTTCTAATCACTTTTGGAAATTGCTTCTCAAACTGCTTTTCAGCTATTAGGAATCTTTGGATGGACATGTTTTACAGCATCGGGTGGGTTTCCTTTAATCCTTAGCAAAAGAAGTTTTAAATACAACTTTAAGGATTTTAAAAAAAATCTGAGTAAACAACAAAAGGATGATTAAAACTTTGATTTTAGAAAGTTACAAATGGACTAAGGGTCCAGATAAGATTTTGGAATTAATTATAAAGAATCCTTCCCATGGGAAAAGTGGGAAAGTGACAAGGCTTTAAGGATTTGTTTATAGATAAGAGATGGGATATGGGAAGAAGAGATAATTTGTTGTATTTTAAAAGAAGGTGATAAGTTATTAAAAATGTTTATACTTGTAATGAAGGGAAAAGTCATTTCTTTATATTATATTTATTTTCTTTTTATTTACTATATTCTTATTTTTTTCTATTTTTTCTTTTATACACCTATTTTTTCCTTTTATTCTTTAATTTTTTCCAGTTTGTATTAGTTTTTATTGTTCTAACTGCAATTTTTCATAAAATTACTATTTAAAAACAAAAGGAAAAGAGGAACCTTGCTAACAATATCAGCTTGGATGACCAAAATTGGAGAATATGTAGTAATGGCAAAATTTATAGTATATTTCCATAATTGAAGTTTAACCAAATTTAAGCAAGAGTAGCTCTCTTACATATGACACACTACACACCATGGCAAACTTCAATATTCAAAATATGATTTCTAGGAAAAAAAATATGAGACTAATGAAAAATAACAGATGAAAATAGTTAAATAGAAACTAGCAACAATTCTTAATATTCAGTGTAAGTATAAATATTTAAATAGCAGTTAGCAGATGGGGGTACAAATGGAGTGGAAGGGAAGACTATGTCACCAGAAAGTTTCCCCACAATGATTTTTATTTATACTAAGTAGTTGTTTCTTTTGTTCTATCCCATATTTCTATTTTTTTTCTTTTTTATTATTATTATTTTAAAAATAAAAAAAGTATTTTTGAAAAAGAAAGTCTTTTTTTGTTTTTTTGCTCTAGTAATACCAGTTAAATTAATGCATGATACAAGTGGTAAAGACTCCCCCAGGTTGAGCTCAATTTCTGATGGCCACATGGACATAACCAAGTAGTTATCTTGATAACAACATAACAATAGTGGCTTTCTTCTGGGATATTTTTCTACTTCCCAGGCTACCCTATACACAGAAGCAGTGTCAACCATGAAACTGCAATTCCATCTGGAAATAACGGGTCATGATTAAAGAACAAAAACTCTTTGTGTACAAATGTAATAAAATTACTGCTACTTTAGCATATTGCCATAAGAACAATAAAATAACTTTTGCTGAATTGTAGGCATGTCAAACCAACACTTCCTCACCAGCTGTCATCAGAAATTCAAACGTTCATGGGTAACTAACTATTTGCATTCTAACAAGGCCCCAGGTTCTCTTGCAGGTCTTCATGTCTAAGCTTGGGCATGTTATTTAGTTTCATCTCTGAAAATGCTCTTGCCTGCACTAGTAGTTCCCAGGCTTGTTATATTTCCTCTTATCTTGTTAATAGGCATTTTAATTACAGGTAATTCCCTGATTCTTGAAACACTTGATGGCCTCTTCAAATATCTGAATAAGATTCTGCAATGAACAAGGTATGGAGTATCTGATATATCCACAAATTGCTGAACCAGACCACACTGCCATATAAAGATGTTTGGACTGGAGTTATTTATATCAGTGCTAAGTACAACTTCTAACTTATTAGATGAATAAAATTCCCAGCAGCCATCCATGTTAATTTATGGGCTATTCTTTCAGGTAAAAAAAGAGCATAGCTCTTTGAATTTATTAAAAAATTGCTGTATCTTCTTTCATTTAGTACATTTGCTAAAGTTTGCTGTTTTCAGATTAAAGAACATTTTGTAAACTTCCATTTCATAGCCATTATGAAGGACTAACAAGCCTTGCTCTTTTGTGTGGGACTATAGACCTAATCTTTTCAGCTAACGTATTTCACAAAATATGACTTTTCAGTTTACTGTTCAACATTATTATATAGATGCACAGAATTACTTGCCATTGTACTTAAAACATATATATTAACCCTATGTAAACTTATGTAGTGAAATGTCAAGGGGTATGCAAATATATGTGCCTGAAAGATGACCCCATTATCAAGACGCTAATGAGTTGTTCCTTAGAAATAATAAGGAAGATGGCTTTATTTTATCAGTTCTGTATTGTTTTTATTTGCATTTTGTCAGTAGAAAATATTGGTTCTTGAAGGTGTAAATACATAGGTTTCCGAACAAACTAGGAAGAAAAAAGTCATCTGCTTTATTTCGCTAGTCATAACTTATATGCAGAAAAAGCTAACAGGAAGAAAATAATTCCTGTGCTAACTATAGTTTCGTTTACATTACACAAATTTTAAGGAAACAAAATGAACAATCTCCAAATAGCACAATTCCAACTCTTCTAATACAGAGGCAAAAAACTTCAGCCTTAACTATGATTTCAATCAGCCAACTGTTTCAAAATGCCTGAATGATTAGATCCTGGACATAACTTTTACATTTAGATATATTTCCTTTTCTGTCTTTGGATGTATGCCTTTTTCTATATGATGTTGTCTACAGTTGCCTTAACCATGTTGACCTCTTTTCAGTCAAGAAGGAAAAACAGATCCTCCCCCCCCACCCCACGCCAGGCATTTGCAGCAATTGTTCCTGAAAATGCACTATCCAAAATGTTAGTACTTCATGTCACTTTCTGAGTGATAGAAAAACATTTTAGTATGTACTATATATATTCATCCTCCACCCCCTTCCTTGAATGCTATGAAAAAAAAAAGAAAACAATCATGGCTAAGGCCATTTGTGAGGATGGCATTAAAGAAGCCTACTCTGAGACAGATAAAAATAATGAGAAGCTTTCTGTCAAGAAGGATTTAGAAAATATCACTAGCATTATTAAAATTTAATTTTTTACTGTGCTTTTTTGGTTCCCCATTTTTCCAAAGATAATGAGCAGGATTGCACACCTCCACATGGCTATGACTTGTTTTGTACAATAAATTCAGTCTTTCCAGTCTGAAGACATTTCAGACAACAATCCTGACTGCCGTAGTCTTGTTTTTGCCCCTCAACCTGTGCTGTGTGCTCTGAGCCTACCTCTAAAAACAGCTCATGAACTAATTTTGCAGAAGGTCAGTGGAACAAATAAAAGTTGTTTTTTGCCCATCTGATTCAGTGAAATGCTGGGAATAGCAAGAGAAGGAATGGGAGAGAGGGAGGGAGGGGAGGGGAGGGGAGGGGAAGGGAAAGGAGAAAGAAGGAAGGGAGGGAGGGAGGGAGGGTATTCAGAAACAAGTTGCCTGATGGAGGATTAGCTGATAGGAAATGGTTGCTATTATTGAAGAACTACACCCCCACCACCCCCCACTGCATTAGTGGAGTGGACATATTTGAAATTTTATTATAAACTTAATATCCTGCTTTTATAAACGAATACCATCCTGTACATTGGGAGACATTACATAATGAGAAGTTGGCTACAAGACATACCAGGCAGTTTCCGACTCTACCTTTCTAAACAGAAATGAGATTAGAATCATGAATTTTTGAAGAACATGATGCCAAAGTCTTATTTACCAAAAAACAAAAACAAACAAAAAAAACCCCCCAAAAACTTTATGGACTCAGTATATTACTGTATAGAAATATTTCCTCAAGGGATGAGGATATTTGTTCAGTAACTTTAGGTAGAAAAAAATAGATCTGAATAATCCATCTTGGTATTGCATATATTCTCAGATCTCAACACTGTCAGACTATTCTCCAAGGTAAAGAGGATGACAAATTCCTCATGTGAAAAGTTAAACTTCTTTTGTATCCAGCACGTCATACAGGTAATTCTCGCTTAACAGCCCTAACTGAGAGCAGAATTTCCATTGCTAAGCAATGTGGTCATTAGGTGAAACATCATGTGACTGCATCACTAGCTATGGATGCACCAAGATTTGCCCATGTAATATCACTACTGTGGGAGTTGTGCTGGCTTCCAGCTGCAATTCAAAGTGCTGGTCTTCACCTTTAAAGTTTGTGTTACTCAGGGCCTGGACTTCGGAATATCTGCCTTCTCCAAGTTGAATTTGCCTATCCAATCTATAAGTTTACGAAATAAATAAGATTCACTAAATATTATAAAGTATAAACCATGGCCATATTCAGGATTCCCAAACAGCCTTCATATAACGGCACTCTGCCTGAAGGAAAATCACTCTAAAAGGCTTTGAAGACTATATTAGGAAACACCTAAGATGCCAAGCAAAGAATGTTACTGGCCTGTTGGCCTCTTTTTCTACCACTGATGGCACTGTCATTAAACATCATGATTAGTTTTGTAATGATTACTGGATATTTATTGAGGGTTTGTTTGGGCATAGATGGCTGCCTTTGGAAAAATAGCATATTAAAAAAAAATCCATATCTAGCACTGTTCCTATGATCCAAAATACTGATTAAAATATACATAAGGATACTGTGCAAGTACAGTTGTAGTCTTCACTGCAACAACTAGCTGAAGACAGTATACACAGTTCATTCACATAAAAAGTTCCTTTTAACTGCATTTTAAGAGATATGCTTTTAAAGTAAATATCTCTTGCACTCTAAAGTCATTTTTGTCATTTTGAAATACAATTTTGAGAACAGGATAAAGATGTTATGCTTACAAAATCCTAAAATACTTACTATAGTTACATAATTTGTTCAGTCAAAATTATCTAATATGTTACAGAGAAAGAGTATATAATTAATAATTCCACAAACTGAATACCAAGAATATAACATATATACAGGTATGCTATCTTTTCATCAAATTAAGGTAGTATCTTACTAGTTGAAATTAGTGTGTATGTTACAAGCCTGCATAATAATTGTGATTCTAAACCATCTGTAATCGTTTTTTTCTTAGTTGGATATTAATTTGTTTATAATATTCATTGGGTTAAGAATTAATCTTTAAGTCTGAATGCTGCACAGAAAAATCCCCTTAGTTACAGTCTTTAAAAATGTGTGTCAAACACTGTGAAGTATATAAACTAAAATGTTGTGTAATACAGTTTATATGACTTCTGTCCTACAAGAGTTCCTGTGCTTTGAGCTCTGCCTAGAGAACTGCTGGTCATGTACAACAACATTGGCTAGGAAACTCTTAACCCTGCAGCAATTATGTGAAACATTTCCATATGCATCTCTCTGCTCAATACACATATAAAAGAGCCTTGAGAAATAAATAAATTGATTCCTAGGCAAAGAAAACTGAGTTATACAAATTATTTCTATATAATCAAAAAGATGGCAGTATTCCATGCTGGTTGTTTTCCCACAATAGCATAATGGAGCCTTCTAGGAAGCTCCCCACATGGCTCTAAAATCTGAAACTGAATTTCTTGTACAAATCTATGAGGAGGAGGAGGAGGAGGAGGAGGATCCTCTATTATAGCTGGCCACTGTAAAAGGGAAATGAAGTAAGAAATACAGCTTGGCCATCTCTATAAGGAAGGGCTTTCTTGCTATCAAATCCCTTTCTAACTGGGAATATACATTTCATGCATTTTGGTTACTGCTGAAGGAGGAAGCTCCCCCCCCCCCGAGTTTTTGCTGCATATTAATTTTCTATGGGTTGTATTCAGAGATATTTGCAGCTAGTCACAATGACATCAAAATGACAAAACAACACGAGCTCTATCATTAATATACTTGTATGTGGCATTGTGGCACAAATACAAAAGGGTATTGTAATATTACAACTCACATTATGTTATGTTAATATACACACATATGGTCTCCCTTTTGTGGGTGCCCATAGATGTGCTGGAGCCTAGAACCATTTGTAAATTCCATATTCTTCCAAAGTCCGGGGCCTGAGTAATTACTATGAAATTCGGTTTTAGCACAAGGATGAAACCTATGTTAAACAGAACAATTATCATCTGGAATATCAATCTGACTGCTGTCAGTAAAGACAGAGAGAGATAATTTTGTACCATCTGATATACATAATAACTTTGAAAAGAACATTACCGTCACCATTGGCTAGCTTAATTACTGCTGTCAATGTGTTAAATTTGTCAATATAATACAGTACTAATTTACTTATGTAATGAAAACAGTTTAATAATACTGGTGAGCAACCCAATTTCAGCCTATTATTTTTCTTTTTTCTCCAGCTTTAAATGAACGAACTTCTTTAAGAGGCAGTTTACTGACCCAGACATGGTGATATAAAAAGCAAAAATGATAAAGCAACACATTTTAATTGATGTTTTCATAATTTTTTACTACAAAATTTGTCTCACCCACAAGGATGCCCATCAGGTCTTTTTATTAGCAGACATTTCATACGTACAGTGATGTTACAGAAAAAAATAGTTTTGTACCATGGCAAATACTTAGAAATACTTATCAAATAATAAAAAGTTACCATACTTTGGGTTTACTTTTTTTACTACTAGAGAACATAGTGATAAGTGAACAGTACTGTTCACAAAAGAAAAGAAAAGAAATAAAGAAAAAAGAAGAAAAAGCCCTTCAATAGCCTTGTGGAAAACTATAAAACAAGCAGCAATACAGTCCTTTGCCAAACACTGTCATAAATTTTTTATTTGACAGCTAACATTCTCACTAGTTTTCTTGGCAGCAATTGGGACCTTTAGCAAGAAAGGTGCAAGAGAAAAATACCTTGTTTAGAGATGTTTTCAACACTTTCTGGGATTTTCAGAACTTCTGCCTGCAGCACACTGTTACAACCACGGTCTCCAACCACCTGATGAGTAGGTGGTGGTTTTTAACTTCTTCTTTTTTTAGAAAATATAGACAGCTTACTACCCCCATTCCCCTCTGGCCTCCAGCCTAGAATCTTCCCCCTCCCTTTTACTCATATGTGTCTTCCAGAGATTTAAGCAGTTCTTCACTGTCTCGACAAAAAAAGTTGAAAATATTGTCAGGATGTAGCTTTTTTTGCTCCTGATAGTATCAGGATCAGATTCCCAGATAACAGAGATGAATAGAAGGCACAAAATAGTTGATTACTTTTGCATTTTTTCCAGAGATTGTTACAAAAACTGGCTAGGTATGCCTACCTGGGTCAGTTAGTGGATGGCTAATAAACAGAATAGTAAAATGGATTTCTGCAACAGTAAATCCAGCTTCTATATTCATTGTTAAAATATATAAAACAATACATCTTGACAACTGCAGAAAGCAGGAAACTTTAATCCAGACCTGGATAACAAATCATAATTAAAAAGTTGTTTATGTGTAAAGGATTGAAACTGGTCTCAGAGATAAAGAAACACTGAATGGTTTACTAAACTCAGGTACCAGATTTATCCTTGCAGTAGGAGTATTCTGTAAATCACTCTACATAATTTTTAGTTTCTGTGAAATAAGGACACAATAACCAGACTACTGATATATAGCACAGCATAGCATAATCAGTGACATTAAGAGAAAATAATTGCCTTGCTTGGTAATTTGTTCCACTAATTATTCCTAATATTAGGAATTTTCTTATAAATACTCAGCTCCAATCTGTTTTCCTTTAAGTCCTGACAGACATTCTGCTGTTGGTCACTTGTTCAAGTATTTCAACAATGCAATCAGGTATTCTTTTAGTCATCTTTCCACAATGATAAATATGCCTGATTCCCTCAAACTTTCTTTGTACAGCTTAGTTTCCAACCCCCTTATCATCCTTATTTTCCTGCTACCTGTTTCAACTTCTTGAGCATAGTGCCCAGAACTAAATGGGTACTACCCAGTACTCAAGGTGGGGTCTGACTAATGCAGAATGTAGTGGTACTGTTACTTTCGGCGATTTGAAAACGATCCCTCTGTTGATGCAACCTTCATTTCATGTTTTTTTCCCAGCCACTAATTGCTATTTGAATATTTTTATATGCTATTTTGGGCATTATTACTAATTTCTGTTTGGATCATTCTGATGATGATGATGACTTTAAACAGTCTCTCCTTTTCTTCAAAAAAACATGTTCTAAGTGTTTTAGCTTGCCTTGCTGTGTGATATGTTGTATATAAGGGAAAAATTCCTGCTTGAATTTGGTTAGACGCCTGCTGTGAATATATATTGCATTGCTGCATAATCTTGAATTTTTGTCTCCTAGTCCTGTATCAATGGCAAGGTTTTCCTTTTCCAATGTTGTACCAGATCGATTCTTGCCACTATCAGCATATATCTTAATTATGATGCCTTTTATTGATATTCTTGGGCTCATTCCTAATAAAAACATTTGGTTTTAATTCAAATTTTATTTTCAGAATTTTCTGAATATTTTGGTATATTTCTTTCCAGTACTTTTGAGTTTTTGTTTTTCATAACCACATTATTTAATAAAATATCCTTTATTTGTTGCAGCATTTGCAACCTTTATTGTTGTATGATTTATGTTGGCAATTATTGACAGAATTATATACAATTGTACAACAATTTGTATCAATTTTCCCTCAGATTTTAGCATAGTATAAATTTTATTGCTTTCCCCCCCCCCCCCCCATAGATCTTTCAATTGTTCCACTGTTATTGCTTCTTTGAAATTTTGCATCTATTTTGTGACTAACTTTAAAAATCTCTGCATATTGTTTTGGGACAATATACAGTAAAATATAATCAGTTGTGTATACTGACTAAGGATGAACTAAACCTTTTTTTTTTTAAATTAATACTTCATGGGCTGCCCCATATTTTTGTCAATGTCTTAGGGTGAAAGACTAACACAATGGGAAAAAAGGCCATTGTCCATAGTCTCTTCAAGCAAAATTATGGGTGGTTTACATTCACTTCTCACAACTATAATTTAGACTCCATAGATTCATAGTTTGTTCCACTTGAAAAGACACTGGTTGTTGCACTTACAAAAAAGAAATGACACACAATAACATTTTCTTTACATATGCACTTTAAATCTCCTAAATGCCATGCATGAGGAGGAACACATCATAGACACATGGAAGAACACCTAGGTATTGTTGGTTTCAATTTCATGGCTCAAATTCTAATGCACAGTATGTCTTGTCCTTTAGGGCTGTCCTGCAAGAGAGCAATTAAGGCATTTGCCACTCTGGGTGCAAAGCCAGCTAAAATATATTGCCAGTTAATGAAAGAAAAGTTCTGAGGATTAAGGCACAGTTCCCTTCTCAAAAGTTACCAAGCTACAAAATTTATCCTAAGGATCTAGATCTAGTTGCCTCAATCTTGGCAACTTTAAGAGATGTGGAGTTCAACTCCCAGAAGTGAAGTACACACATCTTAAAGTTTTTAAGGTTGAGAAACTCTGACTGAGAAGATAGGAAATTCAAATCACCAGCCAGCCAGGAAATTCATTAAGTGGCATTGGAACTAGATATCTTGCCCAGACAATCCACCTCAC
Source organism: Liasis olivaceus (assembly GCA_030867105.1). Taxonomy (NCBI): domain Eukaryota; kingdom Metazoa; phylum Chordata; class Lepidosauria; order Squamata; family Pythonidae; genus Liasis; species Liasis olivaceus. Next base: position 45,087,497 of record CM061353.1, read on the forward strand.
AAGAATATTGTGAAGATAAAATGAGGAAGAAGAATGGTCCCTGGATAAAGGAAGTGATAAAAACACAGAGTAGCCCAGGCTTCTTGAGTGTGTTATACTACATGGTAAATAAAGATGTCAGAATGAAGATATAACTTTAATTTGGCTTCACAAATTTGCACAGCAATGCTTCAGTTATATATTGTGTATATACTGATGATTAGGGTCCTAAAGGAGATAGATAGATAGATAGATAGATAGATAGATAGATAGATAGATAGATAGATATAATAGAAGAAAATATATGTAGCTCAGGGTTGAACTGTGGAGTCCTTGGTGCTCTCTCAGCTTGATTGTTTGCTTGCAGATGTTTCATTAACCAACTAGGTAATGTCATCAGTGCAACTGAGTGTGGAGTTTGTTCCTTATTTATATACAGTAGCTTGTCCTGCTAGTCTATTGATGGCTGATTTGTCTGAATGCCAAGTTTCCAGGATTCCCTGCCATTTTTGGATTTAACTTGGTCTAGGAAAGCTTGATCTCAGCTGGGTCTCAACTGGGAAACAGTGAGCATCCTAGAGAAAACCATACCCCCACCTAAAACTGGCAGAGGAAGCTACTGTATATAAACACAGAGCAAACTCCACATTCACTTGCACTGATCATGTTACCTAGTTGGGTAATGAAACGTCTGCAAGCAAACAACCAAGCTTAGAGAGCACCAAGGACTCCATATTTTTTTTTAAGTCAAGTACTACTGAGGTGGCTGGAATGATAGCAAACAGAAACACACTCAGTGCAATAAATAAACCCTAACACTAAATACAAGAGCTTAGAGTGGTACTCATAGTTTATGAGAAACAGCTGACACTTGGATGCTTAAAAGTTGTGCCATTTCACACGGACTGTGGAAAGGGACCATTTTAAGTAGTGGAAACTTCCAAATATAACTCAGTATTCCTACAAACTATATTTTTGATACAAAACATTTTAATATAACCTTTAATATTCACTAAACATGAATTGTGTTTTAATAAAGAAATAACTATGATAGATTTAATTGGTTTTGAATTTCCTGTATAAGTTTTAAACATGTATTCATTCTGGAAGTGCATCATGCTACTTTTGCACTGTGTGTGGAAATTCAAAGAGGAAAAGGAGCATTCAATCATGCTTAAAAGATGACATCTTGCTGATAGGCATGCAAACTTGGGAAGGTGTTACATGGTTGATCTTAAAATGCCACACGGTATTTTTCAATTAAATCAATGTTAAAGCTGAAGAAATATCACATGATAGTGAAGCATGTTTGCCATTAGATAACTCTGAAAGAATAATAATAATAGATTTATTTTTTATCAGAAAAAAAGAGTAACTTCTGAGCAATTATGTAATATAAAAGTGTTCAGCTACACTTCATTGTAATGTTTGGAGATTTTTCCACATCGTTCCTCCAAAGAAAAGCATGTGTCAGAAAATGACATTCAAAAATAAAAATAAATAACTAGAAAATAATTAAAAAGCAGCTGTCTGATATTCTAAACAACATGCTTACAAATTCTAATAAATACTGAGGGTGTTTCAGTGTATAGAAATGTATCCATTTGTGTGAATGTATGCCTGTATGTGTACATTCAAAACAAAATCTTGAATACCAGGGCCTCAAATCTAAGTACATTTACTCTGCTGTACTCAGCATTCAATAGATTTAAAGTTCATATTAATTAGAGCAGGGTTTCTCAACCTTGGCAACTTGAAGATGTATGGACTTCAACTCCCAGAATTCCTTTCCAGAGGGGAAAGGAAACCTAACATTCCCCACTTGCCAATGGGTCTTTCTATGAAATTGGGCAAAAATATTATTATCTGCTTGAAGCTTTGCTCTCTTGAGCTCCCTCTCCACTATCAGTTTTAAAGGGGCTCATTAAGTCAGGTAAGATTCATGAAGAGGAAAAGTGCAACATACATTTTAGTGATTAATTCAGAGCACAAAATATTGTGTTAAAATTACTGTGCTCCTTTATAGAAAGTAAAACAAGAGAAATAGTAAGTTACCTTAGTCTCTCAAGATCATGGAACTACATCAGAAGTACCTACACCTCTATGGAAATTAGTTCAGTGTGTGAATTCACATCTATTGAAATCACATGGCTTTTCCCCAAGGCTTATTACCAAGGAGGTGAAAAACTGAACTAGACCTCTCAGCCTACTTGCTCAACATTTTAGATATGACTATATAACTGAAGGACACACTAGTGCAACACCTGAAGAGAAAAACATATACATCTTATCTATCATTATACACTTATGAATGTGGCCCAGCCAACAACTGCTGGGTGAATAAGACTGTCACTGATCACCTTATAAAGTTTTTTTTTAATCGTAATGTTATTAAACATTACAATTAAAAAGATAAAAACTAATACACACTAAGAAAAATAAAAGAATAAAAAGAAAGAATAGAAAGTGCAGAAAATAGAAAATGGAAACAGAAAAAAGAAAGAAAAAATAAGAATGTAGTAAAGAAAAAGAAAATAAATATATAAGGAAATGACTTCCCCCTTCATCACAACAAGTATACACAATTTTAGTAACTTATCACCTTCTTTTAAAATACAACAAATGAGCTCTTCTTCCCATATCTCATCTTTCATTTATAAACAGAACCTTAAAACCTTGTTGTTCAGTCCTGATCATCAAAAGTCCATCAAGGGTTACCAGAAATAACAACATATCTATTTAACCTTGATCAAATAAACCAACTTTACATTTCTTCCCTATACTTTTAACAATCTTGATCCTTAATCCCCTCAAGCAATGGCCTAGAACTTGATTTCTTTTCATTTTTTCTTTGTCCCCTATCTTCAAAACTTTAACAAGTCTCTTTTGTAGATCCAATATAAGGAAGTTATCCAGGACACTCCTTTGGTTTGTTACTTGCAAATCCCTTTTAATTATTGAGACATCAGCTGGTTTCATTTGTATATCCAGTGTAGCATCTCCTTCCACATCATTCCTGTAGCCTGTCATTTTTAAATCCACTTTGAAATCAGTCTCAGTCCTGTCTAATAAAACGTGCCCCTTTTCCATAACATCTTACAAACACAGTCTATCTATAATGGCAGACACTCTTAAAATTAACTTCTGGGTCCACTGTTCACAGATATCCTTCAATACATTCAATGTTAAAGTATTTTGCTCCATTCTGTATTAGTCAAATTTAAGTATTCTTCTCCTTTAATTGTAATCTTTAGTTCCTTCTGGTTCTCTCTAGTGTCCAACCTTCAAAGTCCTATCTTATCAATTTTTTTTTAAGGAATTCAAAACAACAGCATTTTCCCATGGGTAGGATTCTTATAATTAATTTTTAAAATCTTATTCAAATCCATATGGACCCTTGGTCCATTTGTAACTTTCCAGAATCAATGTTCTAATCACCTTTTTGCTGTTTATTGCAAAAGAAGATTTTTTTAAGTCCATAAACTTATATTTAAAACTTCTTTCACTTAGAATTGAAGGAAACTCACCCAGTGCAGTAAAACTTTTCATTCCAAAGGTTCCTAATAACAGAAATTCAGTTAATGAACAATTTCCAAAAGTGATTAGAAAATTATGTGTCCATAAAGGCACCAACTGCAGTTTGGGTGAAGATGGTGTTCCCTCGTCTTCCAGAGCTCTAAACCCACCAACGACCACTGTCTTGCAGTCTGCTCATAAGGAGCAACTGTCTGGAACACTTGTGGGCAATCCCAAATCCTCTTCTTGTCCAGAGAGAACCTCAAAGAGCCAGTCCACTCACCGGCTCTTCATTCCACTGCAGTCATCTTCAGTTCGCATTTTTTCCCCAGAAGTTAATCACCTTGTAAAGTTATGATCAATTTAAAAAGCAGCCTTTTCCTCACCCCAGAGCTCCAAGAGGCACTTAAATGTGAAAGGTACAAAATTGCTAGAGCTTGCACTGATAATAATGGGATTAAATCAGTATATCTATCCAGATAAAAATGAACTGCCAAACACATGCTACTTCTTTTGTTGGTTTTTAGGTTAGAGCCACATGATGAATTTCAACCTTTTGTTAGTCAGTAAATGCCATGGAAACTTGCAAGTAAAAAAGTGGCAAATATCAAGCACAGGTTGTTCAATAAAACAACTGTACTGGATCTGGGTAAGGCAATAATATCCAAATATCAAGACTTTGAGAATATAATGAATGAAGAGGACAAAGGGGGGGAGGGGAGATAATAATGAGGATTAAATGTGTACTGAAAGGGTATGAGAAAAAAAATCTATATGCCTCATCATATCACAGCCTTTACCTTGTATCCATCTGTAATGGTAACTAGCACTCCAAAGTCCTGTATTTCCCATTATTGGTATAAATCACCACTCATTAAAAGGACAAAAATTAGGTTTGTTCAAAATGACCTAAATTCACTTCAAAGAAGAGATTCATGCCATGGAGACAAGATCATTCTCTTTACTGAAGCAAAGAGGTAATTTGATTTGCTATGTGCTACCTGTCACTTGTTAGAGCCAAAAGAGAATTCTGCATGGGCAGTGCACCTGGGAAAAAGCCTCTTTGGACTTTGGTGAGGCCGTCCTGGAAAAGGTAGAGAAGATGTTTTCCAGCTATCCAACACGATTTGTCAAAGCTTGGGGAAAGCTTTGCCATAGGAGGTGAGCAGTACATTCTTTGCAGCACTCATCAAAACTTTTAATAAGTGCTGCAAATACTATAATGTGCTGGTCATTTCCACTTTTGGCAATTTCTTTGGTGACTAGTTGGGAGTAAACAGAATGTCTTCCATAGTAACGAGAATATTCTGTTGGTGAGTAATACAAATAGTGAGTCCCTTTGTATTGCTCACCAAAGCTTTGCAGGTGGTGGGGGGGGAGAGAAGTAATGTGCTCACTTTGCTTTCCTCTTAGCAGTGAGGTATCCACATTGTTTCACAAAGCACTCATAGAGTGCTTTACTTAGTGAATAATGGTATCATAATCAATATGTAGAGAGCCTCTTTCTTTCTCATCCTTCTCTCCCTTAGAGACTTTTCAAGGGGACAGGGAAGATGATGATTAGAAAGTCAGCTTCTATCAATACCTGTCACAGACTAGATATTACCTTTTATGTATCAGATCCAGATCAACCCTGTTTAGAATTGCCAATCTTACAATGGGTGGAGGTTTATTCATTTATACTTCATATCATATGCTTGCATTATTTGGGCTTCGCGAATAAAGCTAAAAACATGTAAGGAGGACCTATACTTCCCCTTACTTACAAATATACTTATTAAGAGGTATTCTGTGAATGTGTTGTCATGAGCAAAGCACCTCCTGGAAGCATTAAAGCATCCCCATCCTTTGGAAGGCTCACATGTTGCTTTAAAGGCTGTTCCTGGTTAACTGAGTGTGTGTATGCATGCAACCCCTGTTTGCTTCTCTAATGGTCTCAGTGAAAGTCCTGTCTATGCATACATGGACAGCCAGAAACAGCCTTCAATGTAACTGCATGAACTCACACTTTGAGGTGAGCTGTTTTATATGTTAACATGTTTTGCAAAGCACCTTTTCTTAAAGATTTGCACAGACCTAATGTTTATCTGTTGAACTCCTATGCTAGAACATATTTATTCTGCAAATACAGGACATCTAAGAGAGATTTTTGTAGCATCCTCATCTATATTAACTATAGACAACATTACTTGAAATCATTACTGCAATTGCTCTACCCCTCATATTATGTTTTCTGGTACAGTATAGCCTCTTTTTATTTTATGAAATACAGCCAACAAACTGTTGTAAACAGGGCAACCGTAAGAAGATTGCATTCATATATCTATCCTGTGTTTGATCACAGTCACCTGGAGAAAAGAGATCAGTTCTATTGCCTTTTTTTTTTTGATCAGCGTATGTATTAGCATGGCCTTACAATGTTAGAGAACAGAGCTCTCTTTCCTTGCTCTATGTTAAAAGCAAAGCTGAACCCTTTTAGCTGTAATGAAGGAGTTTACAAGGTTCCTAATCCCTGCACCCCACCTTAATTCTCAAGTGATCCATCTGAAAGCTTTAAAACAAGCCATAGTGCTAACATGGGGCAAAGACTGTCAAACATGCTGATCTGCTTATGATTACTCGGCCACTGTAAAACAATCACACTTCTCAAGTGAATTGAGTCTGTAGCAACAATGGTGTTATTGACTTGTTGCTCCAGCTCTATTTAGTTATTACCCTCGAGGCCACAATCAATAGACTTTGCACCAAGCCAGATTAATAAGTCCCAGGCTTTCACTGGAACCTTGCCAAAAATGGGAAGAAAATCTATGGCAGTCAAACACTTCAAGTATGAATAACAGGGAGAGTTGTAATGACAGCTGTATAAATTAATTAACAACAAATGTTCTGATTCTTAAGATAATGATGATGGTCATTTAGTTTGTTTAGTAAACTACAGACAGAACAACAGAAACACAGCTTTCTATTTTTATTAAAAATGCTATTAGCCTGAATAAAAAAGCAAGTTCTTATGCTACATAACACTTGTACAAATACTAGCTTTCAATACTAGCTTTTCTAAACTTTACTACATATTTATAAATATGACTATTTAATTAAAATTTCAATTTATTAACCCCACTTTGGGAACTCAAATATTTTAATTTAGTAAAATATTAAAATTTTGTTTCCAGATTTTAAGCACTATTGAGATGTGGAATCCTGTAATAAACCAGTTAAAATACTGGTTTGTTCTAACTGAATAGAGGCCAATAAGTCTTTTTATTTTGTATCCTGAGACTTTGAATCTCCTGTAGAAAGAACTTAATGACAGTCATGAGGTGAAAGAAACTTTTCTTTATATTTTACAAATAACAGACTCAACAAGGTTCTTAATCTTAGAATTATTCTTCCAGTACTGCCTTTTGGAAGCATTTGGCTTTTCTAAGGATGGTCACTTGTTCTAGTAGAAAGAAACAAAACAAGGGCTAATTGGCCTTCAGTTATAGCCCATGCCAGCAAAGTTCAGGTGTACAGTCAATTCTCTGATACAATGTTTGGTGTTCCCTGATGCCTTCTCCTTTGCTACAAAGGAATTATCAGAATGGGGATGGTAAGTTTTTTCATCATATGTGGTTGAAGTGCAAGATGACCCTGTTTTCAAAAAAGGAATAAAATGAGATCTGGGAAACTACAAACTATCAGTCTCGTAACTCCGGGAAAGATTCTAGAGCAGATCATACAGCGATTGCTTAGTAATTGTCTTAAAAAATGGTAATTACCAGAACTCAATATAGATTTGCCAAGAATAAGCTTTCCCAGACTAATATTATTTCATGTTCTCAAAGAATCATATAGTTGAAAGGGTCATCTAGACCAACCATCTGCTCAGTGCAGAATCCACTAAAACATTTCAGACAGATGACTATCCAACCTGTTTGAAGACTTCTAATGAAGAACTCATCAGGTGGCAGGCAGCCTGTTCCATTGCTAACAGCTCATACTCAGGACATTTAACTGGTTGTCTAGCTTGAACCTCCTTCCTTGTAGCTTTAACCTAGTAGTTCTGGATTTGCCCTCTGGACCAACAGAGATAAGTCCACTGAAAACTATTATCATATCTCCCTTCGCTCACCTTTTCTGCAGATCCATTTTTAACTAGATCGTTTAACTGTTCTTCACAGGGCTTGGTTTGCAGATTTTTCCCCATCTTAATAGCCCTCCTCTGAATGTGTTCCAATTAGTCACTGTCTTGCTTGAACTGTGGTGCCCAGAACTGGACAAGTACTCTAAATAGGGTCTGACCAGGACAGAATATACTAGAACAATTGTTTCCTGTGATCTTCACTCTTTGTTCCAGTTAATGCACTCCAAGGCCATTTGCCTTTTTAGCAGCTGCATCACAATGCTGGCTGATGTTTAACTTGTGGTGAACAAGGATGCCCCAATCCCTTTGACATGTACTACCTACAAGCTAGGCCTCTCTCTTCCTTTACTTGTACATTACATTTTTCCTACACAGATGTAGAAATCTGCATTTATCCCAATTAAACTTCATTCTATTCATTTCAGTCCACTGCTCAAGCCTTGAATATTAGATAATTAAAAACTCCAGATCTTTTTAAATATATTTCATCTAAAATATTAGCCACCCCTCCTAGTTTTATGTCACCTGCAAACTTCATAAGCATCCCCTCAATTCTGTCATCCAAGTCATTGATAAAAATGTTGAACAGCACAGGAACTAGGACAGAACCCTGTGACACTCCACTTGATACTTTCCTTGAGAAGTAGAGGCATTAGCACACACTTTTTGGGTATGATCATTCAGCCAACCATGAGTTCATCTAACTGTAGTCCCATGTAGGTCATATTTTACCAATATGGAGAATATCATGAGACACTCGGTTGAAGACTGCTGAGGTCCAGGTACACTATGTCTGTGGCATTTACCTGAATTACTAAGCTAGAAACTCTATCAAAGCAGAAAATTACTCTAGCATTTCTTTACAACAAGTCCTTGCAGCTAATTTCAACGTGTCTATCCAAATGCTCAGACACGCTGCTTGATAATCTGTTTGGTGATCTTGCCCAATGTAGATGTCAAGCTGACAGATCTTTTGTTTCCTGAGTCCTCCCCCTTTCTGGGAATGACTTTTGCTCTCTTTCAGTCTTCTAGGATCTCACTAGTTGTTAAATTCTCAAAGATTGTATACAGTTGTTCTGAGATCACCTCTGCTAGTTCCTTCAGTATGCTGGAATATAATCCATCTGGCATTCATTTAAATTTGCTAAGTTCCTTCTTGCCCTTTTCTTGTCTATTCTAAGGTACAATTGCCTCCTTCCCCCAGTGGAATACCATTGACTGTCTCTCTATCCAAAAGATGATAGACACAAAAGAGAAGTTAAAAAGTTCTGCCTTCTCATCATTACCAATTCACCAACTTCTTCGTGTATTTCGTTTTTTTGTTTTATTTCTAACATACTGAAATAATATGTTTTTGTTAGCATTAGGGTTAATTGTGTCTTCAATATTTCATTTCATAGAATTTTCTATTATTTGTGCTTATTTTACTCCTTTAGGATTTCAAGCTGTTGGACCAATCTTCCTTTCTTCAGAGTTCTTCAAAGTCTGCTCTTTGAAGTCACCATCATTTTTTCTATCAATGCCTCTCTTAGGTCTAGAATAGCACTCTCTCTTTTTCCCAGTTTCTAAAACTTGAAGTTGTCAATGAGATAAGACATATTTTTTTTGGACCTCTAACTCTTCGCAGAGTTATATTCTAAAGAGATGTCAGGATAATTGGACATCCGCTCACCCCATTATCACTGTTATATACCTCTTTGAAAGGCTAGTTGTCTGATGCAGAAAGACCTCATCCATACCTTCTCCCAGCCCAAGTTATCTATAATAAACTTCCACAGTGGTATCACTTCTGTTTCTCTCTCCTTTTATCCTCACCTCAATGCTTTCAACAGGATTTGTATGCCCTAATTCCTGAATGTATATGCAAGTATGTTTTGTTTGTTTGTTTAATGTATAATACCCTCTCAATTTTCTGTTGGGTCTGTTCCTTTTGAATAAATTGTAACGTGACAATGCTTTGTGCCAATCACAAGTATCACCCCACCAAGTTTCAATGAAGTCTATTGCATCATATGTTTCTTTCTTAGTTAGGATCTTTAGTTTACCCTGTTTATTTTCCATACTCTGTGCACTGGTATAGAAATATCTGAAGTTTTCAGTACAGTACTGCCTAGTGGTCTCACCGTTGTAGTGTCCAGTAAACCTCAAGTCCCCCTTGTGGTCTTCTGTTTCTCCCTTTGTGTCCTGGTTTTTTGGCCTCAGTCTTTGGCTGAATATTCAGTTCCAATCTTTTGTTAACAACCCTCAAAAACTGTGCTCCCAGTTCCTTCACTTTTCTGGCCAAGGCCTCATAGTCTCCAGAGATTGTTTTAATTTTTCTTTTTCTGTGTGATTCATCACACATAGATCAAGAGGAAAAGGTAGCTGCCAGTGGTTTTAATAGACTTGGTAACCTCTCTATTACAATCCATATACAGGTTCCTGTAGGAAAACACATTTCCCATACTGTCATTTCAGGTGTCACACAGCCAGTTTCCCATAGCAGAAAATAACCCACCACCATGACATGCCTCTTCTTTCATATGCCCTTTCTTTTCTTTTCTTTGATTTTTGCAATTCATAGTATCTTCTACAATCTGATACTGGTTCCTGAACTGTACTAGCACTGAGTGCCTTCTGATTTTCCTTCTTGGTCATATTCTTCCATTAATTTCCCTTTGCCAAAGGAGGGTGATGGTGTTGTTTCAAACTTCTCACTTTTTTTTTGCCTCTCCTAGAGAGCTTCAGCTGTCCTGATCAGGAATCATTCCTTTTCTCTGATGCATTTCAGTATAGCAACTCTTTCTTCAAGTCCCTTCTCTTTCTTTTCCAGTAAGGAAATAAGCTTGCACTTGCAGCAAGTGTCCCCTTCAGACAAGAAGACATACTTTGCAGGTCATGATGATGCTCCTAACACTGTCTATATTGTTGGAGCTTTCACTACCAAGTGCCCTAGCCAAATTTCCATGCAATTCTTTCCTGTTTCTTCCTCTGGCTGTGAGTTCCAGAAGTTGCTTCTCTGGGTGAGGAATAGCTTGGACTGATAAAGATGTAGGAAAGAAGGAGGAGGAGGAGGAGGCAAAAAAAGTACTTCCCCCTTGACCTTCCCACCAGACCAAGCTTCCAGACCAAGCTCTAGTTATTCCTCCTGTTCACTTGCTTGGTGACTTTGCTCTCTGGAAATTGGATTCTTTATATGTCCCACTGAGTTCCTTTTGTTTGATTAACTTACTTTCTACAAAGTGGAAATGCTGCAGACATAATACATCCTGATTTCAAGAAAGCATTTGACCAAGTGCCCAGTAATATTCTGATAAGCAAACTAGTTAAGTGAAGGTTAACATGACAGGTAACAGGATATAGAGCTGACTAGAAAACCATACTTGAAGAATATAATTAATGGTTCCTTATCAAATTGGAGTGCACCATCGAATGAAGTGTCTGAAGGTTCAGTGTTGGGCACAGGAATCTTCAATATTTTTATTAATGATGGATAGGGTGATGGAGGGAATGCTTATAACATTTCCAAATGAAATAAAGTTGGGCTCTAGTGCTCTGTGTGTACTTAAATGGGCTTCACAGATCTAAGGGTGGCGGTGGCGGAACACTCTTTTCAAGGGACTTAAAGGGAAAAAAATCCCTCTGCAATGGAATAAGTCTTCACCCCTTGTCGAGAGTTGTTTTTTTCTCTTAGTTTCCATTATGGAAAGGGACTAAAGGGGGGAAAAAACCTCTCTTTACAAGGGACTAAGGAAAAGCAAACCTAGAACACACTCAGCCAACCACTTCCACTTCAACATTGTTCAGGAGCATCCACAGCGATTTTTCTATGGTACAGCAGCAAGGGTGGAGCTTATCAGCTGACATTCAGAAGCCCCATCCCTCATGATCAGGGGTTCCAGGAGATGTGTGTGTGTATTTAACAAACAAATCCTATGTTTTGAAAACCTCTGCCCTAGGAGACAGGAATACAATTCAAAATTATCTTGATAAGTCCATTTATTAAATGCATTGATATGTTCAGTGACAGTACTTTTGAAAAAGAACTTGGAATAGCAGTTGATTACAAACTGAATTTGAGATAGCAATGCAATGTGACTGTAAAATCAAAAAATGCAGTTGCATTTGCATCAGTTTCTAAATCAAGGAAATAATTCTATTTTGTTCTGCATTGGTTAGACCCCTCTTGGGTATTATGTCCACTTTGGGCACCACACTTTAAAAAGGATTCAGACAAACTCTAATGGGTTTACAGGAGGGCAGTAAGGATGATAAGAGGACAAAAACACTAAATCCTATGAAGAGATATTGAAGGAATTAGATTCAGAATAGAAGACTGAGTGGGATATAATAGCACTCTTTGGATATCTGAACTGCCAAATTTCCAACATTAATAGCACTTTGGCAATGGAATTAATTGCCCAGAAAGGTGATAGGTTCCCCATCACTGACTGCATACAATAGAGACTAGGTGGCCATCTGTCTGGGATGCCTTAATTTGGATTTCTTCTCTGAGCAAGTAGCAGGACTCCATGGCTAAAAGTTCCTTTCAAACTCTGTGAATCTAATACTAAGTCAAAGTAATACACCATACTGTTGAGTACTAGTTCATTTAGTCTACAATGACTTGCCATCATTACCAGAAGATGTTAACAATTGAACATTGTACCTTCTGCATGTAAATTGTGCTCCACCATGACTTGTAGCCTATTTCTAAATATTTAGGAATCCTTTAATTGAGGAACTTACGCAAATTAAGCATGGACTCAGGCAAATAATCTATCACAATGCTTTTCAAAATAGTTTTGATGAATCTTTAGTTCAGTGAGTGTGGAGTTCCTTAGGTTCATTCAAAACCGTTCTGCTCTGACAGCAATCTACATAGTTCTACATATAGAAAGGCATTTTAAAATAAGTAGCATTTAAAGCAGGTCTCCTGATCCTAAACACAAGAATTAAACACAGAGTCATCTCTCTGTCTATACACAAACACATATCAATTTTTCGGAGAGATTCCAGAAGAAATACAAAATATTCATCCTCTTTGCTATTGAGAGCAGGGACATGCTAGAAGCCTGACTGGCTTAAAAACAAATCTTTATTATATTATTGGACTATACTTATGAAGTAATGATAACCAGATTGGCCTACATGAATGAATATGGAATGCATTATGATCATCAGACAATGAAATCCTACACCACCTAAAGTCGTCTGGATTGTATCAATTTCCATCTAACTCAGAATCCTATTTCCCAGATACTATTGGGAAACGTACAACATAAGATTAACTCTCCTCTGTTTATGCCTTCCAGCAACTAGAATCTGAATGCAGGACCCCTCTGTTGCAAAACTTCCATTTAGCTATAATGTTTATTACCTAGTACAGTTCCTTGAATAAGCATACCTTACCATTACTTACTGCTTACAATCATATATAATTGGGAGGTGTGAAATATTCACCGTACCTTTAGTGCTTTATAAATATAAAATATTAACAACATATGTTTTAAAAGGAAAACATAGAACAAGGTATTTTTATCAACACCATCACCAACAAGTTATTGAGTACTATTTTTGTTTGTTACTGGAAGAAAAATATACCAATTCACTTAAGCAACTGGTTAATCTAATTTAGCTCAATTTCCACAATATCCCATTTGTCTTATGAAAATATTTTCAGGATTGCTAATCCCTCTTTTTTAGTATACCTTAAGGAGAATTCAGTGCACCATTCTGAAAACAGATGTGATTTAAATTGAATGGAGATTTTTTTATTCCTTCCTGCCACAATAATGTGCTAATTGGGGCAGAGTGAAGTTTCTGAGCATAGGCACTTGTGGGGAGAGAATGTGCCAGTTTGGAAGAAGGTCCTTCACTCTGCACTTCAGACAAAGACCTTCTATATTGCAAAACTATGTCTGTGATTATAGATCAAGTTGCATTGCTCTAATAAAGGACCTGAATCAAATTATAGTTTACAGGCTTCTTTTAAAAAAACAAACAAAAAAACAGATAATGTGCTTTGAAAAATCCCAACAGAAATGCAAGAGATTCCACCTTATTTCTAGAACACTTTCTTGCCTTGCATTATAGGAATTTACAAAGAATACTTGTAAAATATACTTTGCTTGTATAGACTTAGGCAATTTAAGAACAGCTCAAGTCCACTTTCCCAAATCAAAAAAACTAGATTGAGCATAAGTAAATGTACATTTGTGTTTTGTTCTACTTTAATTGGTTCCAGGCACTTCCTATGTCTAAAGAAATATCTCATGGCAAGCTGATTATTTATTTTCTTATTTATTTATCTGTTTTATTTATCTCAAATAACTGATATAGATATTTCTAGGTTCAATCATCTGTCATTCAATATTGATGTAAAGAATATCATTAGTTTTCTCTTTCACTCCCCCCACCCTTTTTAAAATAAATATATCTGTACAATAAAAACATGTTTCCTAATATGAAGTTTATGTATGTAATAGAAATGTTGAAAGTCTGGGAAATTCCATAATATTTTCAAATGTGCTTCTTCTGACGAAGGGAAATAAGCAGCTATCGAATTTACTAAAGCCTAATCCGATACCACTAAAAGTCATTGTTAGCCCTGCTCTACGTTGGTTATGAAATTTTACTAAGTATTGTTCACATTACTTCAGGTTCAGTTAACAGTTTTGAAGACTAGAAACTTGTTTTTATTTAATATTAAAGCTGAGATATTTACATTTCTGAATAATGTGAGCCAGAGAGTATTTAAAATACTTACACTGGTGAATATTGATTTCTAAAATATCTTCTTGGAAGAATATCTCTGGCTCCAATACAATTTTGTAGTAATATATTAATAAGTGCCACAACTCCAGCATTTCTGAGTGGTTTTATTATTATTTCTGATGGTCTGGTCTTCCCTCTGTGGCAAGCATATAACACAGATAAAAACTTCCATTCTGTAACAATTAAATAATTATTTCAAGGATGCCAGCTTCAAATGGCCTAATGGCAAGCAATTTTGTAACTTCAAGATCCAAATAGCCAAAGTATATTAAAGAGAGATGTTTTAAAAATAGCACTGTAGAAGTTACTTTAGAAAAACTGGAATATCAGTTACCATATTGCTTCAATATTCTATGTTAATTAAGTACAAAAACTCAGTGTACAAAAGTGTACAACGTTCCATAAGCTTTTTTCTATTCAACCCCAAATGTATGAAGGTTTTTCAATCCTAGGAGATTGTGAATCAAACTGTATGAAAATGAACTCCTTTGACTTCATAAGAAGCTTTTGCTATTTGTCCCTTGGGCATGAAAATAAATACATCTTTATTTCTTTCTACAATCACAACATATTTTATGCTCTTTTCTTCTTATACGGTGGATCCAAAAGAGCTGAATTATTTTAATAGAATTTTCAGTAAACAAGGTTAGAAGAAAAATGCATGCAACAAGTGGATTTCGCCAAAACTAGCAGAAATCCTGGTATTTTAAATGGAATTTATTAAATTATATTTA
The DNA here is from genome assembly GCA_030867105.1 of Liasis olivaceus. Lineage (NCBI taxonomy): Eukaryota > Metazoa > Chordata > Lepidosauria > Squamata > Pythonidae > Liasis > Liasis olivaceus. Next base: position 45,102,608 of record CM061353.1, read on the forward strand.
TTTAAAGTCTTGGTTAATTGTAAAATAAATCTGAATAAAAGCATTTAAACAGGACAGCCTAATGTAATTTTAAAGTTGATGGAATATTTATAATGGTAAAATAATGCATTTTGTTTTCCTTGTTTAAAACAAGAACAAACCAGAGAAAGTAAATATTTATTCTATTCCACTGCTACCTCTAGAACCCTTAAAATCAGACTGCCAAAATTTGACAGCACAGTTTTGATTTTTTAAAAAAACAGCATAACCTATAAAATATATGCATTAAGTCTCTAGGATGCTCAGTGCGACTATTTTTTTTAATGTAACCTTTAATTTCAAACTTTTAAACTTTACCCTACAAATTCTAATGACATCATTGCATTACCAGTCATTGCCCTTTCAGCCTCTTAAAGTAAATAAAGTATATTTCCAGAAGAAAAAGGTTGCTTACTCATGACAAATACAACCATTCTGCAAAGGACTACCTATGTGAAAATGACAAAAGGGTATTAAATTAATGATATCATGACAAATCCTACAAACAGGTTCAATATGGGTAACAGCCTTTCCACATATACCAGACACAAAACAGGTGTCGCATATATACTAAAGAGCAAATCTCCCACATATATTGAACCCACTGTCAATGGCTTGCTTTGAATAATTTGCATAGTTCTTTTTAGGTAAAAATTAACTATATTCATTTTGACTTTCACAACAGGGTTTGAGCAAGTCATAGCTTATCTTATTATTTTGGATCTTGTGATTTTGGACTCCTTTCAACTCAAAGATTTTGAAAATGTGGAGAAGCTGTGTGGAGAAATGAAAGACTACCATCTTACTAGACCCTTGCCCTTCTTGGCTGATTAAATGACCAATATGGGATTGGTCCATGAAAGGGTAGAAATCAATACCTCCTTGCAGACGGAATGTTACCTTCTGCTTAAAGGAAACAACTATAAGATCCCTACTATAGAAACCCTTTCTTGCTCAGGGAGAACTGTATAATTATGAGCTGCCCTCAACTGTTCTGTTTCTAGAAAAAGTGATCAAGGAAATAGGGCCTTGCAACTATATCCATATGGACAATATTGATTTTCTGGACCTTTTATAATTGAGTTTGCAACCAAGGTATGGTTTTATATTTGTCTTAGCTGATGATGAGAACCTATGCAAGAAATTAGGTGTATGGGTAAGGAAATGCAGCCATGCTCGTTCTCTTTGACTTCTCAGGGATTTTCAGTCCCACAGACCATGGATCAACTGGCAAGATTATACCATGGATTCACTGTTTTGTAGTGGTACTAGTTGTTCCACTAGCCTGTGCCTAGAATATCGTGCTGAGGACAGTCATTTAATGAATAGGCCATTGACCTATCATATTCAACAAGATATTTCTCTTCTGCTGTTCAAACAAACTTCAAATGGTTGGGGGAGGACATTTAGATCTTGGAATGGGTACCATATGCAAATGATATCCAGCTCTCCTAGCAATCAAATCCAAAGAAGCAAATATTATTTTGAAATTGCCTAAGTTCAACAAGGGGCTGAATGAAAGAGAATAAGCAAAAATTAAATCCAGATCAAATGAAGAAACTGTTGCTGGATAGCAAACCAGACTTGGGGACTGAGGTTCAGACTGTTATGGATGGGATTGCACTCTTCCTGAAACAGTAGGTCTGGGAATGTTCCTTTATGTACAGCTGTCACTGATTGCTGACAGTAGTGTACTAAAGGGTGCATTGGCACATGATTAGAGTGTTATCTGCAGTTGTTCCTGAGCCAGAGAGATTTGGCAAGTTACCCACATTCAGTCTGACTGTTGCAATAAATTTTATGTGGAGTTATCATTGAGAATATATGAAAGTTCCAGTTGATGCAAAATGTGATAGCTCAGGTACAGAGATTACATTATGCCTGTACTGAAGAAGCTGCACTAGTTGCCAAATGCTTCCAAAGCATAATATGAGGTATTAATGGTTACTTGTAAAGTTCTGAACAGATTAGGACCTATATTATGGACCACTGCTCCCATTACAAATCTGTTTGAGGTAGTAAGATATATAGATCAATAAGAGTAGTCCTTCTAATTATATCCCTGCAGTCAAAGCCCTCCCTACCTTGCACATGGACAAAGACCTTCTCCTATGTCACTTCTAGTCTATGGAATAAATTCAGAGTTCCATTTCCCACACCCACCTCCTTTAGAAAGTGAACCAAGAAGCATATCTTACACCAGCAATCTAAAGACCAATTTATTTTAGTTTATTTGCATGTATATTTTTATTCTGCATTTCTTTTAGTTTTGTGTTTTTTGTGTTTTTAAAATGTAATGTGTCTTAAGTGTTCTTTCCTAGCAAAAAGGTAGAAGCTAAATCTAATAAATGCAATCTATGCTTCCAGAAATACTGCATCTAGCACTAATGAATCATTGCCTTTTCAGTGTAAGCTGCAAATGCATTTAAATTTATTTTCCATACTATTCCACGCATTTTCTTTGTGTACATCTGATTATGTATTGTTCTCATTAACAATCTTACCATTACTCTCTCTTTTAAGATACATAGAGAGTTCTGACCTTACTAAAAAGTAAGAAAAAAGAAAGCAGCAGCAGCAGCAGAGAAAAACAGCAGAATTTCAATCAACAATGATGACATATGCAGCCTTCTAAAAAAGCATGAGTGATTAAGCCATTGCAATTCCATAAGAAACATCAACTGAAAGCAGCAAGAGAGTCCTTGAGAAGGACTCGATAGGTGGATAAAAATGCCAAATCCAGTCTAAACATCTGGCTGTCTGACCAACCATAATAATTTTACATGTATACCACAATTGACCTCAATGGAGATGTTTCTAAACAGACATATGTAGGATTATATTAAACTGTAACTTGAACAGAAAGATAACATAAAATGAGGATGGCTTAAAGCACGTATAAATCTTCTCTTGTTCATACTTTCAACTGATCTAGGCTGTATTTATAAAGATATAGTGAAACGTATGTGCTGAAAAGCTGGGCAGTTCCCCTTCACAAGGATAGCCCTGCACTGTGCTGATATTCACTGGAGCATATCTAAATCTATCTATATACTACTAAAACTCTTGTGTCTGTTTGTCTGTTTGTAACCTTCAATTAGCCGAAACCATGTATCATAGTGCAACAATTTTTGAATGAAGGTACCTCAAATCAGCTAATTTAAAGACTGCATACAAAATCTGGGACCCTTTACTCCTGTGTAACTGAAATTTCAAGGATGTTCACACCAGTTGTATTGGCAAAGTTGTGGCCACTGTAGCACTGCTGCAGTCAGCTGTGATCATGTGATTGTGATTTCTGATGCTCACTGTCAGCTTCCCACAAGCAAAGTCAATGGGGAAAGCCAGCAGGAAGTTGGAAATCACACCTGCTCCCACTGGTTTTTTGCCCACCCGTGGTCATTCTGTTGATCTCTTTAGGTAAGTAAATTTTGACTTATTATTAAAGTTTGTTTGCCACAGTAAATTTTAACTTATTACTGAAGTTCGAGCAATAGCAATATGATTAAGGAAAATTCAATCTTCATTCTGGTCACATTAGACTGCACTACCTTTCTCTCAAAGGATGACCCAATGGGTCATAGGTTGTCTAGTTACCATTATAGAGTGGCTTTGTATATAATCTACAAAGGAAACCATTCAAATACAACAGAAGTTCAAAATAAACTTATGGAATTCTCAAATTTTGAGGAAATAAAAGATCCTTATCACAGTGGAATAATAGAAAATATATATTTTTTTCCTTTACAAAAGCTTGAGCAAGGTATTTTACAAGTAGTGCAATGGTTAGTACTGAGATACAGTGGTACCTCGGGTTACGAACTTAATCCATTCCATGACTCTGATCGCAACTTGAGTTGGTCGCAACACGAGGTAATTCCCATAAGGTTCAATGTAAATACGGTTAATCCGTTCCGCCCTCTGAATTTGGTCGCACCACGAGGCAAATTTCCCCATAAGGTTTAATGTAAATACAGCTAATCCGCCCTCCGAATTTGGTTGCGCCGCGAGGCAAATTTCCCCATAAGGTTCAATGTAAATACATACGGCTCTGCATTTTCTTTGGAGCCATGCTGACAAGCACACCAAAAACCTTCCAAACGCCACAAAACACACCACAAGCCTCACCGAACGTCTTCTTGCTACCGCGATCTCGCCCACAGGAAGCTGCAACCGTGTGGCAGCAGGGCAAATGGCTGCGGATCCGGTTTGTAGCTCGAGGCGGAGTTCGCATGCCGAGGTAAATTTTTGGGGCTGGAGCTGGTCGTTTCTCGAAAAATTCGTAAGGAGGGGCGTTCGTAACCCGAGGTACCACTGTATATGCAAAAGCTAGTCATATTTAGGAAGTATCTAAAATATGTCACCATAGCCTTCAGGATGTTTACCTAAGTGTCTTGAAGTTTACTTTGTATTATAATATGCTAAGGTGCCATTTCAGAGTTAAGAAACAATAAAGGATATTCTCAGTATAGTGTCCCAGTTATAGACTTCTGGTACTGTTTTTGATATATTTTAAGTATTAGCAAAATAAAATAATACGTTCACATTCAAATTAATTTACCCAAGAAATTTAATTTCTTCTTTTTTAAAAACAAAAAACAATTTTAAGAATTTTATTCCTTTTTCATTCTATTGTGATATTGATTGTGATGGTGATGATTATGTGCATCAAACTGGTATTGATTCTTAGCAATCACATATATAGATTACCTCCAGGAGGGTCTGTCCCGATCCTGGTCCTTCAGATTTCCCAGCAGTTTACCCATCACCACTATAATTGAGTCCATCTATCTTGCTGCTGGTCTCCTCTTCTCTTTCTTTGCACCTTTCCCAGCATTATAGACTTCTCCAGAAAGCTAGATCTTCACATAATGTGTCTGAACCATAATAATTTGAGCCTGGCCATTTGTGCCTCAAGTGAGAACTCTGGATAGATTTGTTCAATGATCCATTTGTTTTCATGCCTATCCATGGTATTCTCAGGAGTCTTCTCCAACACCAAAGTTCAAAAGCATAAATATTCTTTCTATCCTGCTTCTTCAAAGACCAACTTTCATTTCCATAAGATGTCATGGAGAAGATTGCCTGCATGATTCTGATTTTTTTAAGTATAGACATATCCCAGCATCTGAATATCTCTTCCAAGGCCTTCATGGCTACTCTAAGAAGTGCTAGTCTGTGGTGTATTTCTTCACTGCTGGTTCCTTTATTCTTGATAGTTGATCCTAAAAGATGGAAGCTGTCCACCACTGCAATATATTCATTGTCAAGTCTAAGGCTGATTGCTGTAGCTGTTGTTATTAGTATTAGTTTCGTCTTCTTTATATTTAACCCTAGTCCCATTTTTTTCATAGTGCTCTTTGATTTTGATTATTAGAGTTTGCAGATTATTTGCATTTTCAGTTGTTGAGTAGAGTTACAAGGATAGCATAGGTTGTTGATGTTTTTTCTTCCAGTTTTAAAACCATGGTCATCTTCTTCCAATCCAGCTGCCCTCAATATATATTCCACATATAGTTTGAATAAATAACGGAAGATTTTACAGCCTTGTCCTAGTGCTTTACCAACTTGGAGCCAGTTTGTTTCACCATGTTCTGTCCATACTACTGCTTCCTGACTTGTGCATATTGATTCCATCTGCTCCAAATGTTTGAAAGGATATGAAAGGCAGTACATAGATGTCTTAAATATAAATAAACTCTACATTAATAAAATTTACAATTTCACCAAATACCTTATTATTGTTAAAAATTATTTAGCAGAATATAAATATTATGCAACTAATATATAAGATAAGCTAATGATATTGCATTTTATGTTCCTCTGTAACTCAAAGAATAAAATAATGTAATGCAGGCTAGGCTTGAAACTTGTATTAGAAATATATCAGGTATTTTTAGAGCACATTTTTTAGTCAAGAGGAGGAAAGATTTCAATGAGGAATGAGGGGAATATATGCATAAAACTTAAAGATGGAAAGTACTGGTACAAATTATCCAGATCTAGGCATTCTTTTTAGGATTAAAATCATCCATCCTTTTCATTTCATTTTTTGTAACAGAATGCAAGGATAAAGAGAATGATGTTTCATAGCATGTACCACGGTAGACACATGGTTCAAAAGGACTACTGAATTCAATAGAAAACATCAAGAACAAAATGAATCATTGAGGACACCTTGAGATAATTAGTATGTTTTGAAGAAAACAGTAGCCAAGGATGGAGAAGCCTTAAAAGTTTGAATGATGCAATTATCTTCAGAAGCATCTTTTTACATTTTCTTTCCATGAATGCTGACTGGGACTGCCTACTCAGAAAAGAGTGGAACTACCATAAAAAGGTACCCCAACCTTGACAGGCAGGCCAGAATATTATGGTTAATGGTAATAAAAACTTCTGAGAGATTCAACAGTGCACATAGGGTCATACTCTCTATATCACCTTAGGTCATCAACGAGAGCAACTAATGCAATCTCCATCCAGGGTCTGGGTCTGAATCCAGAGTGAAGAGTCCATATAATCTGCTTCTTTCAGAACTCTTTGTAACTGCCATTGTACCATTTTCTCAATGATTTTCTTCAAAAGGGGAGGCTGGAGACTGGGTAATAATTGTTCAGTACAACTCAGTCCAAGGACAGCCCCTTAAGCAAGGTCACATCAGGGACCCTGCTACTTTCTCCTTCCACAGTGAACATTCATTGTAGTTCATACCAGTCCCCTGTCCATCTCAGGCAGCTCATATTAGTCAGGTGAAGCAGGATAAAGCCTATAGGTAGCAAAGCTTATCTCATCAAGTACTCTGTCCACTTCCCAGAGGACATCAGCATTCACTAGTTTTTCCAGCTCAACCTTCTCCAAAAGGATGTGGCTCAATTTCAAAACAGTCACTGGACAGCATTCCACAGATACAGTAAGAATAGAGAAATGATTATGCTTTACTGCTGTTATCAGTAAAGCATGTAGGCCTGCACTTATATCCAGTCAGATTCACTCTTTATCAGATACCAACATTTCTCAGACTCCAGACATCTTTTCTGGTACATCATCTTCCAGATTTTCTTAGTAAACCAAACTTCTCCTGGGATTGGTGCACAGAATGAAGCCACATATAGACATTCCTGTTAAAAGTTTTTATTGCCTCCAGAGTCAGTAGATCCAAACCACCTTCTAGATTCCTGTGAAACACCCCCGGTCCCCTCTGGAAATCAGTTAGATGCATATATATTGGTCCTACCTCTTTGAAGATATTGGTGGCTGCTCATATTCACCAGAAAATTAGCTGCCCATGACAAGGGACTAGTTTTTATATCCCTATCACCATCAGATAATACCTCAACTGCTCCAAGATCTAGTGTGTGGCCTCCTCTGAATGCCAGGCCCATGATGACCATACTTGTAATGGTGGCCATGTAATTCTAAGCCACTTCCTCAGATCCTACTTCCAGGGACCAAGACTGAAATTACCCACCACCCATCATAGATATATCAACTACCAACTCTGGGTTGAAATCAAGCAGCTTCAACAAAGAGGTCACTAAGCAGCTGGAAGGATAAGCAGAAACACACTTAGCTTATCCCTTTGTTTCAAATGCACATATAGAATCTTATATCCAGTCACTTAGCAGTATTTATCTACTAAGTGTACTTTATCAAGTAATCCTTTCTGATATGTCTTCCAACCATGTTCTTTTACTTGAAAACAAACTTAGAATTATTTTTACATGACAAGGAGAAAATATATTAATTAAATGTAGAGAAGGAATAATTGCGCATTTCCTAAAGCAAAAATTGTTCAAAAATTGACATGTACATGCCAATATACAGAGCACTGCTAATCTAGAGGACATCACCAGAAGAAGGGAAAAGGAGCAGTGAAAAGCCATTACTTGCTACTTCTGCAAGTAAAAATGCAGATTATAACCTAAAACATCTAAACAGTGATGCATAGTCTAGAATGTATATAGGAATGGGAACAATATAGGATGTGCCATTTTTTAGAAGCCCATTTTCCATATCTTAAAATCCATGATAATGAAAATGAATATGGCAGACAGTAAAAAAAAAAAAAATGTAGCTTTGAGGAAAGGAGATCAACTGAGGTGAAACAAAGCCAGACAGACAACAGTATTTCTTCTAATCCACTAAGGTCATTTACCCTTTGAGAAAATAATGATGACTTACCGCTAACAACCGCTAACAACTACTTTCTTGAGGAATTAAGTCAATGTATCAAATATGCTGCTGCTAGCTAGGGTGTATCATTGTGCTGTTTGGAAAGGAAGCCAAATAGATAGCTCTCACCCCTTATCTGTAATGGATGCTAAGTTTTAGCATACTGGGTCACACTCTTTTTTCTTTGATAAGCAAAATGATAATGACTTAATGATCTTAATTGTACATTCCTTACATTCACATTTTGTTGCCAGCCAGCTTCAACAGTTTACTCTTTCTTTCTCCTTCCTCCCAATCTTTAACTTTAGCAGCATAATTATGTTCTTGTAAACACTCTGCTGCTACCCCCACATCTCCTCTCTGCATTACTCTAAACAGGCATCTTTGAAGAGAGAGTGGTAGGCAGCTTTTGGTACAGTGGTTACCAAGGATCCCTTCATCAAAGAGCCTTTGTGAGCATGCTCTGGACTCAAGCCAATCAGATCATCTTGCTGTCTGTCTGAGGAAAATTTGCCCTGGTATGCAAGCCAAGTCAAGTTCAGGAGACAGGGTGACTACACTCCTAGTTTAACCTGTCTTAGCTGAATGCAAAAAGAAAGACAGAAAGAAAGAAAAGATAATGCTACCAGGAAAATTACCTGTTTGGCTCCAGACTTAATTAACTTGTTAATATATAATATGTTTATTATTTCCCCTTAAAAGTGCCTGCATCTCAAATCTATTCATTAATATTATCTGGTCAGCCTGCTTGAAATATGAAAACTGTGCAAATGCAATAAGGCTAAACTGACTATAGGCAGACCACAATACTTTTCCTAATTGTATGACAGGGAAAAAAAATACAGTGTCATTGATGCAGGCTATCATTTTCTTATGCCAAGTTAAACCCCGCAGAAATTATTTGTTCTTGGTTTATATCAGTTTATATCGGTTCTCTTTGTTCACTGGCATATGAGTAATACCTACATTCAGACAAAACACTGATAAACAGAAATACGTCTCACTTCCAGGTATAAAATGTGGACAGGTATGGAAAGTTTAGCTGAAAGGCTCAAATTTATTACTCGAATATGAGAAGCAAATGGTTAATTTTGTGGCTGTGAAGAAACATTCAAAAGCCAGACTTAAAATAATCCTGAGAAAGGAAGGAAGATATATTTTGAATTGCAGTGCTTTCTGTTTCACTTCCAACTGTTTCTTTCCAACTCATCTTCTCTTCTGCTAATCCTCAACAATCACATTTTTTATTTTGTAAACAACAGCAGAATGGTATAAACTATCTACTATTCATAATGTATCATGAAAGTTGCCGGCCAGAAATGGCTGACGCTTCAGCGGTTCGAGCCCAGCCTTCGCGTTAAACAGGGTGAGCTCCTGTTTCCTCCCCAGTTCCTGTCAACCCAACAGGTCGAAAACTCACGTGAGTAGATAAATGGGTACTCTCACTCTGGTGGGAGGAAAAATGCTGGCAGCGCCTTGCACAGAGAGACGGGACCAGTTGCCGGTAAGCGCGAAACCGTGCTCGCCCGAAAAGGGCGCGAAGCAACGGAAACCCCGCCTCCTGCGCTCGCCAGCTGGGCTCTGCTCTAGGAAGGAGGCTCTGGCAAACCACTTCCGAAACACTTGCCTTGAAAACTGCAAGGACTCGTCCAGGCAGTCACTTCAGGGTCAGTAATGACTGAGTGCAGATTAAAAATAAAATAAAATAAAATAAACTATAACTCATGAAGTGTTTTAGTGTTTTATCTAATTATACAGTGCAGAATATTTCATTAAAAAAAAATTGCTACCAACACTGCTGGGCTAAATACTGAGATTTATTTTACTTCCTGTAAAAGTGAGATCTTTTTCCTAACTTGCTCATAGGGGTGCAAAATGATTTTGCATAATGTTTAAAAGGATGGGATAGCAGTGATTGCCTTTTTCCATTTTGACTTTGAAAATCTTTTCCAAATGTCTTCCAGCATCCTTACAGAGGTACCATGGCTGTATTACGTATTCACTTATTTCTTCTCCCCCCTCAAAAATCACCTGACCATGTAATGTTGCACAGACAGGAAGCCCTGCCACATGACCAGACAGTGCAAGACCATGATGTAAAATGTTTTTTGTCTTTGGGAAGAAACAAATAAAGGGCAGCTCTGAGTACATGGATTTTCAGTGTCCAACAAAAGAAAAGGAGAAAAGAAATGAAGGGCCAAGGTAATCCTGAGAGAATTCAATCCCCCTTAATTTCTGTTCAGTCCTTTTTAATTGGCCCTTCCAGGTTCAGATAAAGGCTGAACTAAAGTATTAATTTCTAATTCAGTGCTTTAAGTTAACTTTCACTATAAAAGAAAAGCAGAAATACAGCACTATAGGATGTCCTGGATGGGAATAGAATTCCATTTGCTTTCTGCATCCCAAGGGAATAATTAACTTTTGACAGTCACCTATTCTATGGGCTTTATCTCTTCTTCCCCTCCACTTGCTAATTTGAGCTTAGAATAGGTGGTGGTTCACAACCAAAGGCTTTTGTTCTGAAACTTTTCTCTCTTTTCTGGAGCCAATTGGAATGCCTTTTGCCAGCTCTCTCTGTCTCTGCAACTTTCTCAAATTTCCCCCAAATATCTTTCCCCCTTTGTGGTTTTCTTATGCTCTCTATATCCTTTTGACTTCGCTCTTCTCCTTTTAGAAACACTTTGCAAATGCCAGAGAGGAATTTCCTGTCACTTTGTCTGAGTACTAAGCAAGCAATAATAGAACAACAGAGAATTATTGGGGAAACTCTGACAATATGGTAGAACTTAAATGAGCATGTAGCTTATTTTGAATTGATTCATAAATAAAGTAGGTGAAACTATAGTTTGAAATTAATAATTTTAATAGATTATAAAGTATAGCCAGATATGTAACAAATGACATCTGGTTTACAAGAAGCATAATATTTACTATGAAGAACTACAGCTTTACTTCTGCCAAATAGTATATTGAAAATATTGTCATGTGTTAGTAGACTGGAATTACAAATGTTAGCATAGTGTTCAAGGGCTGCTTATGTGAAGAGCACCCTAAGGCCGCTACCATTAAGGTAGCTGGTTGACTTGCATCTGCTCCAGAATGACCAGAACAGAAACTCTTGATCTAATAATCCTTTGAAAATGAAATGGATCTTTTGATTACTTGCCAGTAGATATTACAGTATATACACTACCCTCACAACTCTCTAGACTTAATCACACTGAGCACCAGAGAACCACCAAGCTAGAATTTGGGTTCTTTTCATGTGAAAAAAGTGTGCTGGTAAGTACTGAAAAATATATAGAATGAATCAGTTTAATATCATTATGAGCTTTAATGTTTTCAAATATATAACCAAATGCTGTTTCCAAAGCCAGGAAAAAATAAAAATGAGCTTTTTATTTAATATTTAATATTTTTAATATTACTTAGATAGTAAAAATTAGAATAATTTTCCAGTCATTATCCATTATCGATAGCTGAGTTTGCCAATAGTCTTTGAAGATTACATACCTAGAGTACATATCAAAATGGACAATTTAATTACCATCATGCCCTAAGAACCAAATCAAACCAGTCTATTGATATGTATATATAAAGTCTGCATTTAGCCATTCTAGTACTTTTTCTGGAGATGTTCAGATAAATGAACAAAATGAACAATCACAGCTATAGACATTTTAAAGACATCTGCAGATCTGCTTTCTTTTTTAGTCTCTAACTTAAAACTACATAAATAGAGTTTTTTGTGTCAACTATCCAAATTGGAATGAAAAATTGGAGAATTAAGCAGAGTTACATGTAGCTGCTGTGGTTGGCACAGAACAAGTGTGGAGTTATGGAAATCAGATATACGGTCTAGAAACACCATTCTGGGAAACAAAGATGTGCTTTGTGTGTTCACCAGAACTCTTTTCCCCTAAGGCCCTTATTCAGGAAAGTAAATGTAGCTGTGTTTTGCTACTGTCCCATAGAAAGATGAAAACAGGGACAGGCAAGCAGTTTTGCATTAGACACATACAGTATGTTCCAGATGTCAAAGTATTATACTTCTTTTTCTCATAGGTATAGATATTTATCTTTCAATGCCTGATATATGTGCATAGGTATGTACATAAACACTTGCATGTGTGTGAAAGGCATAATAGAAATATGCAACTTTAAATGAATATGATAAAAGCATTTTAATATCTTCTAAAAAGCATAATTCTTTAGATATTTTTCTTTTTCTTGCTTTTTTGTTATTCTTCACTTTTCTTTTACCCTTTTATAATCTCTTTTTCTATTTTTTTCCCTATGTTTCTGTAGGTTTTTAAATCTTTGTAAAATCTTATTTTAATAAAAATTATTCAAAAAATAAAATAAAATAAAATAAAAAGCATGTACTAGCCTTTATAAGACAAAGAAGTTCTTTTTCCGTACTTTACTTTATACTCACTATACTGCCATTATCTAACTATATATATTTTACTAAATTATACAAGCTGAGCACCTGAATAAAATTAGATCTGACAAAATGGAATTTCTGGCTGTTTCTTGGAAAGCTTAAATTAATCGTACTATGAATACATTACCAACTATAAAAACATGTACTTTCTTTGATTCTACAATGACCTGTTGAGTGATGGGTACAAGAGAATTCCACAATTATCCATATCTAAAAAAACATTGTCAATTTTTTTCCTTCTTTTAGACTAGCTTTCAAAATTAAATCCAGATTTGTTTCTGGAAGTGAACACTTTTACACTTAGGCTTTACATTAAGCAATATAATTTTCTGCAAAGCGTGGAAAATGCTAATTTGTCCATAGGAATTATTTTCTTAAAGACCATTGTAAGTTATCGCTGACTTAGTCACTTCTCTGAACTACATAATTTCAGATTACAGAAAAGAAATCATGTGATTGTATGTCCTTCCAAGCCAAAATCTGTGTGTGTGTGTGTGTGTGTGTGTGTGTGTGTGTGTGTGTGTGTTGGGTATGTGTGTGTATGTGGAGAGAGAGAGAGAGAGAAGTAGATACCAACTAGAAAAGTTCTTGCCTAAACATCTTTTTTTTTCTCCCTGTATGTGGAACTTCCATCTGGTTGATGAATGGATCATCTTCTCTAAAATATTCCTATCTGGACTCTGAAATTACTATCAGAAGCCCTTCTTCAAATACCAACATTAAGTGAAATATCTTAAAATGAGTTTTTCCTGTGTCACCAACTTTGTTTTGTTATATATTTTCCCCATAAAAAAATCAGTTTACTTTTGGTTCCAGGCAAACATTTGTTTTCCCAAGCCTTTTAAACAGCTTTTGAGATTTTAGCTTTTTTAAATGTTGAGACCTATTTAATCTTACTGTTTTATGTTTGCACATGTTCTTAATGATTAAGTGTTAAAAATACAGTTATAATTAAAACTGTATTTTTATTGTCCATATTGAATTGTAAATGTTTTAATGTATTTTCCTCAAAACACTTGATCATGAAAAACATAGAAACCTGACAAGTAAGTAAATAAAGTTATAATACTTGATTTGGAGAGCTGCTGTTCTGGGACAGTTTTACTGACATGGAATAATACCATATTTTCTACAAAGTCCAGGGAAGTAGTTCTGATGCAGAAGAAGGCCTTCAGAATATGTGGGAGCATCAATACAGCATCTCTGTTAAACTAATTAAAGCAGCCACATTTGTTTCCAGAATCATGTGGCTGCAGCAGGATTTGCAGAGCAGCTACATGATCCCCCCAAAAGATATGGCTGCTTTAATGAGTCACAGAGAGGTGTGCAATGCATAACAGATCTTGGGAACACAGAAAGGGCAGCAAGGGAAAAAACAAGACTGTTACAGAAGAGATTGAGTGCAGGGGAAGGAGGAAGCATTAAAAAGAGCAGAGTAACTCTGCCTTAATTACACAAGATATAAGTTATTGTGGGGGAATTACTTTGGCAGGTTTTCATAATTCTGTTACATTATCCTACTAACAATAAAGACCTTTTCAGAAATCCAAGTGGTTCTTGTTTTCTGAATTTGCCAGCCTCACAGAACTTGATGAAGTGCTCCATTCACACTCCTGTACATTCTGAAGCAACTCTTCTGAATCAACTTTTTTTTTTTGGTAAAATTATCAGATTCTTCAACTGCAAAATAAACACAATTTATTCCCAATTTCTATTTATACCAGTGCTAAAATGCACCTAACATAGATAGTCCTTCTGATACTTAGTTTTTCTTCAGACTCTGCTACGGTAACTGAAATCAAGTTTAGATCTATGGAATTCTTGAGCTTATCAAATGGGATCCCTATGTACTCCTTTGGGGATTTCTTATTCTGTTTTAAACCATGCATGTTTAATTCTTTAAGAGTGAAATCTTGCAAGGTTGCAAGATTAGTTGCTGAGAATTCATTATAGACATTCTTCGATTCCAGCACACCCATCATCTTCACATTAGTTGCCCCAGTGACTTTCATTTTCCCACTTTAAAAAAGGGCTTGGAAATGGCAACAAAAGATATAATCCTCCTTTGTGGGTATTCCCACAGTTAGCAACACACACATCTGGCTGGATTTTCAACAGGCCACTGTTATTCAAACAATCTATAATCACACAGACTGTGTAGTGATCCAGCAGACCAGAGCATATAGCGTTTCATTATTATGTAGCCTACAGTACACATAATATACAAATAAACTCAAAACCTGCAAGAGCAACAATAGCACTTTCTATTTGGCTTCATTCAGAGAGTAGCCTTCTAAAGAAGTCTTTATCAAAATCTACCACTCATTGACTTATTTTATTATAAATGACAAAGTAACATAAGAAAATCTTGCTGCATCTGTTCAGTATTCTGAAAAGAGCCAACTGGTACAATATTTATAACGGTTGTTTGTTTTAAATCTAGAATATATGTAACAGAAAAATGCAACACAGTTCTTAGTCAACAGGCTAAGCAATGGCACATGACTTGTAACAGTAGCTGATTTTGTAAGATACACAACAATAAGTACCAGCACACCTCTTAAGGCAGAATTGGGAACTTAAAATGTTATAGTCATACATCCTAAAAGATCAGTCAAAACAAAATGTCTCATATATTCCAACACCTACCCCTCATTATGAAACCCATAACTCTTTTCTGACCCATTTTAACTTTCTATTAAGACCACTTGGATGATTTTATGAGCTTATTATTAATAGATATTATGTTGCCATGCTTACATCAATAGTTATAGTATCAAAAAGGAGACAAACTTCCTGTATTGATTGATATAATATGGTATGTCAGGATAACATATCAAAAGATTGATAAAATAGCATTCATGTATATTTCCCACAATAATTCTCAGCTATGTCCTCTGCACCATGAGAATAAAACTGAAACGGAACCGGATTTCCATGCTGAAATGAGTGAAGAAACAGACTAAGGGGAAAAAAAAGAGAGCTTTTGATATTTCAAGCTTTGTGGTCTAACTTAAATATGACTCAGCACTTGCACAAAAACCTCTTACATGCACAAAGTCCTTTATATCCATTGTTAAAGAGGTGACAGCTCTTGTCCATGCGGACTAATGTGCCAGCATGAAGTCTACCAAGCAGTGAAAAACGGGAATACTAACACTGCATGCACAGACAGAGGACCCAGTTTACACGGGATTCCAGGAGTGCAATTCTTTATGGATAAGTACTCGCCTGCCAGGTATCACATTTAAAGCAGGCATGTGTTTCAGCTGAAATATGACGAATATACACTCTTTTGGTTCCAACATATTATATTTACCTCAAAGGAAGAAAACACTGAAGTTAGGCTGACTTCCACACAAAGGAAGAATAGGCAGGGGGAAAAAATACAGACAATAATCCTGTATAAAGTGCAGCTTCTTCTTGTCAGCCTAAAGTTGCTAACTCCAGCTGATACCAATCCTGGACATTCCATCTTTCCAATAAATCATCTATGTGATACACTTATCTGTGTATATTCATTTATGTATGTGAATAAACATAACTGCCCAAAATCAATAAGAAAGGGTGTGTGCATATGTACAATATATTAATACATGTGTGTCTGTATATATACTGATATTCATCAGCTTATATCAACCATTCTGTCTTTCTGAAATAACCCGTTATCACACAGAAATGTATCAACTAATTTCCAGGATACAGTACTCCTTACAGTAGAAATTTCTGTAGCCCTTTGGGCCATATGATAATTTCTCTCTTTCCCTCCTTCTCCCCACCCCCCCAATTATCACAGGTAATTGGGAGAAAAATCTTGACAAATATAGCAGCAGCCTACATGCAGACGTAGGTAGGAATGTCCTATTGATCCACGTTGGCAGGAAAGAATTGCTAATTTAAAAGACTTAATCAGCAAAATTACATCTTAAAGACTTAGGTCACAGATAGACAGAGTTGTCCAATTCCCAGTTTCATTGTTAATATGTATAAGAAGGCTACATTTCGCGATTGTGTGTGATGATTGGAAGAATGCTGTTAATGTTCCCCTACATAAAGGAAAAGTTAGGAATAATGAATGTAAAAACTACAAGGTGATTAGTTTTTTAAATGTACCTGGGAATATGTTTCACAGAATTCTTGTCAGAGAGTAGAAAAGGTGACAATAAATAAATTTTGAAAAGTGCTGTGCAAGATTACACCAGGCAGAGAGTATATAGCTCAGAAGTTTGCTCTTTAGCAGGTCATTGAGAAAAGTATGATTGTGAGAAAGGAAGTTTGCAGTATCAAAATTACAAAGTGGTAAGAAATGTAAAGAACAAAAGGCAATGTATGAAGCAGTGTATGATACGGTAGAAGCAAAGATGATTTGCAAGGATAGACACATGTAGGAAGGTATAGTGAATGGTCTTGGAATAAATTCAATTTGGTTATATTTCATTTTTCTTCTTCTTGCTTCATGTTTTAATTTCTTTGGCTTACTATTTTATTCTTTTTTGGCATTTTGCTTAACATTACTTCCACCAAAAGGGAATAGCAGGTATGTATACATGTGCTATACAATGGTCTGTTGATTTAAATTTTATTTCCAAAAAAGTAGAACTGCACTTCAATGTTCATTACCTATGGCGTAAAGCATGACAGGATTTTTTAAATAACATTTTTTTCTCATCTAATGTCAGTTTAATGAATACATTTTTAAGACATGGTTATTGGCTGAAAAATATCAAATAATAACCATACATGTATGATTCAACCTACATTCAGTGTTTCAGCAGAGCTTATCTGGACAGCACTGACAGTCTGTGTAGTCAGTTACTTTTTATCTTTTAAAATACTGAAAATTTAATTACCAAGCCATTTAGATACTATTTTTCATGAATATTCTACACCAATCATCAGATTTTTTTAAAAAAAGCTATTTAATTAAATCAGAAAATAAATTAATTTTAAATATAATTTCTGTAAATTTTTAGAATTGACTCTAAAATATAGTTATTTTAATAGCAATATTATTTACTATATATTAATATTAATTACAGCAATATTTGTTACTTCTATCATATTTAATTGTATGATTAGATTATATACCAGTTTTTTTCCCTGATATTTGGAAACAGTTTCTACCATTTATAAAGAATTAGGGCCTTTCTCCCCTTCATGGATCACTGCCTTGTCGTGGCGAAGGGGCTTGCGTAACTCAGTGAAGCCATGAGCTATACCGTGCAGGGCCACCCAAGACGGACAGGTCATGACAGAGAGTTCTGACAAAATGTGGTCCACTGGAGAAGGAAATGGCAACCCACTCCAGTATTCTTGCCAAGAAAACCCCATGGACATTGTTAAAAGGCTAAAAGATATGACGCCGGAAGATGAGCCCCTCAGGTTGGAAGGTGTCCAATATGCTACTGGGGAAGAGCGGAGGGCAATTCCAAGTAGCTCCAGAAAGAGTGAAGCGGCTGGGCCAAAGCCGAAAGGACGTTCAGCTGTGGATGTATCTGGAAGCGAAAAGAAGGTCCGATGCTGTAAAGAACAATATTGTATAGGTACCTGGAATGTAAGATCTATGAACCAAGGCAAGCTGGATGTGGTCAAACATGAGATGACAAGATTAAACATCGACATCTTGGGAATCAGCGAATTGAAATGGACGGGAATGGGTGAATTTAATTCAGGTGACCATTATATCTACTACTGTGGGCAAGAAACCCTTAGAAGAAATGGAGTTGCACTCATAGTCAATAAGAGAGTGGGAAAGGCAGTAATGGGTTACAACCTCAAAAACGACAGAATGATCTCAGTGCGTATCCAGGGCAAACCATTCAACATCACAGTAATCCAAGTCTATGCCCCAACCACTGATGCCAAAGAAGCTGAAGTTGACCAGTTCTATGAAGACCTACAACACCTTCTAGAACTAGCACCAAAAAAAGATGTCCTTTTCATCATAGGGGATTGGAATGCTAAAGTAGGAAGTCAAGGAGTAATCGGAATAACAGGCAAGTTTGGCCTTGGAGTACAAAATGAAGCAGGGCAAAGGCTAACAGAGTTCTGTCAAGAGAACAAACTAGTCATAGCAAACACTCTTTTCCAACAACACAAGAGACGACTCTACACATGGACATCACCAGACGGTCAATACCGAAACCAGATTGATTATATACTTTGCAGTCAAAGATGGAGAAGCTCTATACAGACAGCAAAAACAAGACCAGGAGCTGACTGTGGCTCAGATCATGAGCTTCTTACTGCAAAATTTAGGCTTAAATTGAAGAACGTAGGGAAAACCACTAGACCACTCAGGTATGACTTAGATCATGTTCCTTATGAGTATACAGTGAAGGTGATGAATAGATTTAGAGGATTAGATTTGGTAGACAGAGTGCCTGAAGAACTATGGACAGAGGTCCGTAACATTGTACAGGAGGCAGCAACTAAAACCATCCCAAAGAAAAAGAAATGCAAGAAAGCAAAATGGCTATCTGATGAGGCTTTACAAATAGCTGTGGAAAGAAGGAATGCGAAAAGCAAGGGTGAAAGGGAAAGATATAAGCAACTGAATGCAGATTTCCAGAGAACAGCAAGAAGAGATAAAAAGGCCTTCTTAAATGAACAATGCAAAGAAATCGAGGAAAACAATAGAATGGGAAAGACTAGAGATCTCTTCAAGAAAATTGGAGATATCAAAGGAACGTTTAGTGCAAAGATGGGCATGATAAAGGACAAAAAAGGCAGGGACCTAACAGAAGCAGAAGAGATTAAAAAGAGGTGGCAAGTATACACAGAAGAACTATACAAGAAAGATCTTAATGTCCCTGATGTCCATACTGGTGTGGTCACTGACCTTGAGCCGGACATCCTAGAGAGTGAAGTCAAGTGGGCCTTAGGAAGCATTGCTAACAACAAAGCTAGTGGAGATGACAGTATTCCAGCTGAGTTATTTAAAATACTAAAAGACGATGCTGTTAAAGTGCTGCACTCAATATGCCAGCAAGTTTGGAAAACGCAACAGTGGCCACAGGATTGGAAAAGGTCAGTTTACGCTCCAATTCCAAAGAAGTGCAGTGCCAAAGAATGCTCAAACTATCGCACAATTGCACTCATTTCACATGCTAGCAAGGTTATGCTCAAAATCCTACAAGCTAGGCTTCAGCAGTACGTGAACCAAGAACTACCGGATGTACAAGCTGGGTTTCGAAGAGGCAGAGGAACTAGAGATCAAATTGCCAACATTCGCTGGATCATGGAGAAAGCACGAGAGTTCCAGAAAAACATCTACTTCTGCTTCATTGACTATGCAAAAGCCTTTGATT
The DNA here is from genome assembly GCA_030867105.1 of Liasis olivaceus. Lineage (NCBI taxonomy): Eukaryota > Metazoa > Chordata > Lepidosauria > Squamata > Pythonidae > Liasis > Liasis olivaceus. The sequence continues at coordinate 45,122,555 of CM061353.1, forward strand.
GTGTGGATCACAACAAACTGTGGCAAATTCTTAAAGAGATGGGGGTACCAGACCACCTTACCTGTCTCCTGAGAAATCTGTACGCGGGCCAAGAAGCAACAGTTAGAACCGGTCATGGAACAACCGATTGGTTCAAAATAGGGAAAGGAGTACGACAAGGCTGTATACTGTCACCCTGCTTATTTAACCTATATGCAGAGTACATCATGAGAAATGCCAGGCTGGAAGAATCGAAAGCCGGAATAAAGATTGCAGGGAGAAATATCAACAACCTCAGATATGCAGATGATACCACCCTAATGGCAGAAAGTGAAGAAGAACTAAAGAGCCTCTTGATGAGGGTGAAAGAGGAGAGTTCAAAAGCTGGCTTGAAACTCAACATTAAAAAAACTAAGATCATGGCATCTGGGCCCATCAATTCCTGGCAAATAGAAGGGGTAGAAATGGAAGCAGTAACAGACTTCATTTATTTGGGCTCGAAGATCACCGCAGATGGAGACTGCAGCCATGAAATTAAGAGACGCTTGCTCCTTGGGAGGAAAGCTATGGCAAACCTAGATAGCATATTAAAAAGCAGAGACGTCACCTTGCCGACAAAGATCCGCATAGTCAAAGCTATGGTTTTTCCAGTAGTAATGTATGGCTGTGAGAGCTGGACCATAAAGAAGGCTGAACGCCGAAGAATTGATGCCTTTGAACTGTGGTGCTGGAGAAGACTCTTAAGAGTCCCCTGGACTGCTAGGAGGTCAAACCAGTCAATCTTAAAGGAAATCAACCCTGACTGCTCATTGGAAGGATTGATAATGAAGCTCAAGCTCAGATACTTTGGTCACCTAATGCGAAGAGAGGACTCTTTGGAAAAGACCCTGATGCTGGGAAAGATTGAAGGCAAAAGGAGAAGAGGACGGCAGAGGATGAGATGGTTAGATAGCATCACTGAAGCAATGAGCATGAAACTGAGCAAACTCAGGGAGGCAGTGAAGGACAGGAAGGCCTGGCGCAATATGGTTCATGGGGTCACGAAGAGTCGGACACGACTTAACGACTGAACAACAAAGGGCCTTTCTAAGTCCCTCAAGGTTAAAGACCAAATCTACTTTAATTGAAAAAATACTGTTTGAAGTGAAAGCATATATTGGAAAAATATCTATAATGATGTAAATTAAAATCTTTAACAATGTGATGGTGCTAGAAATTAATACAATAATACTATTACCTAAGATTAACCTAAAGTAAGGTATTTTTGTTTAATTTATCTTTAGTAATTAAGTAATCTTAAGTAATAAATTAATAAAGAAAAATTAAACAAAATTTAAGTTATCTTTAGTTTTCAGGCACAATTTTATCTTTGGTATTTGCTTTTGGCACCTTATGTAGCTGAAAGAACTTCCTAGAGTAGTATGGTCCACACTATTCAATCACCATCATCCTAATCTTCCAGCACAGAACCTGTTACTTCTAAAGCAGATTAAGTAAGAAGTCAGCATCTTATGACAGACTAGTTCATGTATGTAGAAGAGAAACAATTTTTTAAGATAGATAATCTTGAGGCACTATTTCACATGACTAAGAGTCCCAGAGTTAGGAAAGTAAAATTAATTGACTTAAAGGAGGAGAAATGTAGTGAAATATTATTTTAATCTGTGAAGAGAGAAGGAGGATCCAACACTTTACTTGGCAAGAATGAACCCAGAAAGAACAGCAACAATAATTTAGCTGAGAAATGAGGCTTCTATTAAGAAAAAATAGACCATACAGTAGCTATTCTATATACACTAAGCTAATGCTATGCGATGGAGAGTTAGAGACTGATATTAATGTAACTCAAAGGCATAAAGAACTATTTGTGTATCTCTCTGTATATGTCATTATACTAAATTATATTATATTAATATATTTATTAAATTATATTAAAATTAAATATCAATCTTCATGGGAAACAAACATATAGTCCTGATTATACAGAATAGCATCCATTGTGGTTAAGAAAAGTATTCCCTTTGCATATGCGTGTGCATATAGATATCTGTGGTAATTAGGGAGAAGATGTGGCTATTATAACTGAATGTGAAGAATAAGTTGTCAAAATCAACAGATCACATATCAAAGCAGTTCAGTGCATTAAACAATTAGCAGACACTAATGAAATGCCTAGATCTACTGGTTTTATAACAATTCCACCCAGAGTCACTTTGTGTGAGATGGGTGGCTATACAAATGTGACAAACAAACAAACAAACAAATATTCTGATTCTACATTTTTTTTCAATATAATCCAGATTATCAAAACACTGTAGTCATAATACAAGCTAAACACATAGAACCATTTTTTCTACTTTTCTAGGGGTTTTTTGTGGGGGTGGGGAATGAAATAATAGTTTCTACAGACACAAAACACCACAAGGGTGCCAAACTATAATCCATCTGAATTATCTTTTAGACATGATCCAGTAGGAATCACAAGTATATAAGTACTCAAAAAGTCCACTCCTATCAAGCAATCCTGAAGTATTTATTTATTTTATTTATTTATTACATTTATCCCCGCCCATCTCCCCCTAATGGGGGACTCTGGGCGGTTCACAATTCATTAAAAAATAAATATACAATTACATAAAACCTAAAACCTGTACAAAACAATTACTAAAAAAGAAAGAGTCCAGGAGGCCAATGGTTCAGAGCAGCAAACGCCAGGCCTCTAAGGGGCTAGCCATCCCCACACTTGATGTCTTCCTTCCCCACCCCAGGCCAGATGGCAGAGCCAGGTCTTCAAATCCCTCTGGAAGGCCAGGAGTGAGGAGGCCAATCTCACCTCCGGGTGCAAGATATTCCAAAGGGCGGGGGCTACAGCACAGAAGGCCTGCCTTCTGGACCCCACTAGTCGGAGCTCTTTTACCGAGGGGGTCTGGAGCATGCCCTCTCTGTGTGATCGGGTGGGACGGGATGAAGCCATGGGGAAGAGGCGGTCCCTCAGGTAATGTGGTCCCATGCCATGTAGGGCTTTAAAGGTGATAACCAACACCTTGAATTGGACCTGGAAGCAAACTGGTACCCAGTGCAGCTCGCAGAGCAAAGGTGTTATATGAGTCCTTCTTGGGGCTCCAAAGATAGCCTGCGTGGCTGCATTCTGGACCAGCTGTAGCTTCCGGATACTCTTCAAGGGTAGCCCCATGTAGAGCGCATTGCAGTAGTCTATCTGGGAGATAACAAGGGCATGAGTGACTGTTCAGAGGGCATCCCGATCCAGGAAAGGGCGTAACTGATGCACAATCCGAAGTTGTGCAAAGGTCCTCCTGGTCACAGCTGCCACCTGCTCTTTGAGTATACTAAGTATACTAAAACCCATCTAAGACAATTAACAGGGTGTAGCAAAATGAAGTAGTATCATTCCCAAAATTATCTGTCTTTTGGAACACTTCTAATATACTTTTAAGTGTGATTGAAGTGTAAGAACTGTTTCCAGATTTAAGGTATAAGAAATAACTTTAAAATTCTTTGTATAAAATAAATACTAAAAAATAATCAGAAGTAGGTTTAATTTTACAATGCAATATTATTAAAATATTTTTTAAAAAAATCTAAAAAGGTTTTTATTACTAGAATGGCTACGTTGCAACTTTCAATAACAGACAAGTTTAAAATGAATTGAGACCTTTTAGAGACAACATTTATAATTCATCAGTTTAAGACCAAAGTCAAAGTTATCTCACATTTGCTCAAGCTTTACAAAGAAAAACAAAGCAGGCTGTGTTTTAGTTCCTCAAGATCTCTTATAGCAAATTATTGGGCCTCCAGGCAAAGAGTTAAAAACCCCTCTCATCCCTTTCACCTATCTGTGAGTCCTATTTCATGTCATAATGTGTTTTTTGACTCTGTCAGATCACCTTTAATTTAGGGAATGCTACATTTTTGTAGCATTCACTGAATTGTCTCTGCAAAAAAAAATTGGTGAACAATAGATTAAGGCAACATTTTAGCTTCAGAATGAAATGAAGCATGCACAACATAATTTTGGCAGAAGTTGCTGCTACAGTTTTAACGGGGCAGGAAAATCTTATAAATTTTTGAATTGATGCCCACCAAACTAATGAGGGATTCCTTACTAGATCAAGCCTGAATAAAATACCTAAATAAATGTCATCAAAATATGGCAGAAATATGCATTTTGTTTGAAAATTAGATCAGAAAGTCAATGAACTAATTCTCAGCACTTTAGACTTGCTTTAACCATCACAATTTTTGATAAATTTAGTATAATTGTAGAACTAAAATCAGATAATACAGCGCATTCAGAAAGTATTCAGACCCCCTTCACTCTTTTCAATTTTGTTATGTTGCATATATATATATATATATATATATATATATATATATATATATATTATACACACACACACACACACACACACATACATACATATACATACACACACACACACACACACACACATATACTACAATCATTCAAATTCATTTTTTTTTTCTCATTAATCTACACTTAGTACCCCATAATGACGAAGTGAAAACAGAATTTTAGAAATGTCTGTAAATTTATTAAAAAGAAAAAAACTGAAATATCACATTGGCATAAGTATTCAGACCCTTTGCAACAACACTTGAAATTTAGCTCAGGTGCCTCCCATTTCTCTTGATCGCTGCTGAGCTGTTTTTACACCTTGATTGGAGTCCAGCAATAATCAAATTGAATTGATTGGACATGATTTGGAAAGGCACACACCTCTCTATAGAAGGCGTCACAGATGACAATGCATACTGAACCAGAGCAAAAGCCATTAGGTCAAAGGAACTGCCTGCAGAGCTCAGAGACAGGATTATTGCAAGGCACAGATCTGGGGAAGGCTACAAAAAAAATTCTGCTGCACTGAAGGTTCCCAAGAACACAGTGGCCTCCATAATTCTCAAGTGGAAGAAGTTTGGCACAACCAGGACTCTTCCAAGAGCTGGTAGCCCGGCCAAACTGAGCAATCAGGGGAGAAGAGCCTCAGTAAGAGAGATGACCAAGAACCTGATGGTCACTCTGACTGAGCTCCAGAGATCCTGTGTGGAGATGGGACAAAGTTCCAGAAGGACAACCATCACTGCAGTTCTCCACCGATCTGGGCTTTATGGCAGAGTGGCTAGACGGAAGCTTCTCCTCAGTGCAAAACACATGAAAGCCCGCTTGGAGTTTGCAAAAAAGCACCTGAAGGACTCTCAGACTGTGAGGAATAAGATTCTCTGGTCTGATGAAACCAAGATTGAACTATTTGGCTTCAATTCTAAACGTTATGTCTGGAGGAAACCAGGCACCGCTCATCACCTGCCCAATACCATCCCAACAGTGAAGCATGGTGGTGGCAGCATCATGCTGTGGGGGTGTTTTTCAGCAGCAGGGACTGGGAGACTGGTCAGGGTTGAGGGAAGGTTGAATAGAGCAAAGTACAGAGATATCCTCAATGAAAACCTGTTCCACAGCGCTCAGGACCTCAGACTGGGCCAAAGGTTCACCTTCCAACATGACAACGATCCTAAGCACACAGCCAAGACAACACAGGAATGGCTTAGGGACAACTCTGTGAATGTCCTAGAGTGGCCCAGCCAGAGCCCTGACTTGAACCCTATTGAACATCTCTGGAGAGATCTGAAAATGGCTGTCCACCGATGGTCCCCATCCAACCTGACTGAGCTTGAAAGGATTTGCAAAGAAGAATGGCAGAAAATCCCCCAATCCAGGTGTGCAAAGCTTGTCGCATCATACCGAAAAAGACTCAAGGCTGTAATTGCTGCCAAAGTACTGAATAAAGGGTCTGAATACTTATTCCAATGTGATATTTCAGTTTTTCCTTTTTAATAAATTTACAGACGTTTCTAAAATTCTGTTTTCACTTTGTCATTATGGGGTACTGGGCGTAGATTAATGAGAAAAAAAATGAATTTGAACGATTGTAGTATCAGGCTGCAACATAACAAAATTGAAAAAAGTGAAGGGGGTCTGAATACTTTCCGAATGCACTGTATATACTTTGATGTAATTGTAAAAATAAGGGAATATAAGTTTTAAAGTAGTATCTCAAGAATGTCATTTTAAAAGCACTATAATTTTGGAGCTTATCAGTTATATTTCATAGATAAAACTACACATTTTATAAATGTTCAGATGCTTTTTGATATCAGGGAATGGATCTGAAGAAATGATGCTATATTTGAAATGAGACTAGTTTATGTAGAATTATTATAGTAGCTTCTGCTATTAACTGGCCACAGCTAGAAAAAGATTAGCAACATTACATGGGTGATAGGAGAACACACACATACACATTCACATACACATAAGAACTTCAAGTGGGTGATTGATACTTTTTCTGGTAAACAATTTTAGTTAATACACTAATCAAACGTTGATTGCTCTCCCTGAAAGTGACTTCTTTTTCTGCCAGGGTGTTATTCTGCATCCAGTCATGAGTTTTCCATGGAAGTGCTTAGCATACAGCTTATTATATTCAGTATACTGATAGGGTGGAAACTAGCTAAGCCTCCTGTTATATATATTGGAATAGTGAGTGATTAATCTATTCCAATCTTCAGGAGTCTGGAAGGTAGATTCTATGTGTGAAGAAGAATGTCAAAACTGGAGCCCATCATTCCATATATGCTTTTAGTGTTTCTGCTGGAATCATATTACCTCCAACTGTTTTGCATTTTTGACATGTGAAATAAATTTGATTACCTCAGAAGGAAACACCAGGGGCTGGTTTGCTATTGCATCAAAGCAGTGATCTATAGAATCAGGAACTCTGATAGATTACTAAGTGAAGTAGGAAAATAACAGCCCATACCTCAGGAGCAATTAGGTAATATGTCACTTTAATTGATTTCTATATTTAACACATTAACTTTAACATATAAGGTATGGGTTTCAATGTTTTTTCAGGAATAAAATATCCCATTCTACTTGGCTACCGTTGTTTTTTTTTTTATTAATTGTTATGGAACAAAACTACTGGAAAAACATTTTAAAAATGACAATTTCAAGGTCAAAGGTCTGCAAACTAATGTTCTTGACCAAGTATGCAGTACATAGCTCAATATTTTATGAAGCTAAATAAACTGAAATCTCAATAAATTGAAATCTCAATATCTCAAAGAACAGACATTCATTTATTTACCCCATTCTCTATTGTTAACACTAGCAATACATTTATATAATTTATATTTAAATTGTTGGATAATTCCATTGTGAGTTTTATGCTAGATATTGTTATTTAAATGAACTCATAGGCTTCAGTGTAATGAAGAAATACATGTTTTGCTTAACTCACTTATCAACTCACATTCTAGCAAAATGAGAATTTGTGCCTCCATTCATTCTCAGAGAAAACTGGAGGTCATTGTATTCATCATAGACTTTTTAAAGTTTTTCACCAGTGAATAATTATGAGCTTCTAGCTTCTGAAATTATCTGTATTCATTGTGAGAAAGGAAAAAAAAAACGTTTATCTTTTGTAATGAAATACATTTCAACAAACTTTCTAAGACTTACTTAAAATGGTTGTTTTGTGTGACAACTTATTTGGTAAAGCTAAAAAATGATCTCAATGCACACGTACATACACCCATACAGCCATACAAATATCCTTTATTTAATTTTACATTTCTTGAACTTTGGATTCCATCAGTATTCAGCCTCTGCAAAAGTTATCATATGCAATTTCCCATGCACATAATAGTGTCCTATGAAAAAATAATTTCTTTTATTGCAGTTTTGGAGGTTTTTGTTTATAGCTCTTCAGTGGGAACTGGGTTTAATACAAATTTTTTAGGACATGTTTCTACATTCATTCTTTTAAAAGTGTAATTATAATTCAGTTTTGGAAAAAAAGGAATTTATAATAAAGTAACATTCCTCTGAACAAAAAGATGACTAGCAACATTAATAGTCCAGTGAAATCATTACAAAAGGAACATATTAAAGCCAAAAGGAGCACTATCTGCTATACACATTTTATCATCTCACTGAGTTTTTGAGATGTGTTTATTTTGGGAGCAAAGCAGGTAACCAAGTTCTACCACCTTCCCACCAATTCCAGTGGTCATACCAGAACAAATAGCTTACATTGCACCAGAGCAAGGCATTATTTGAAAAAAAATAGTGTATCCATTTGACACACTTCTGCTATTATATATTATTATTTATTATTTAAAAAAATAGCTGTGTTCTAGTGACTCTGCTGGCATAATTTTGTTGATATTCATAACAGTATTATACTGATAAGAGAAATAAATAAGTGAGAATAAATGATAAAGAGAGTCAGTTTGGTGTAGTGATTAAGGCATCAGGCTAGAAACTGGGAGACGTGATTTCTAATCCCACTTTAGGCAAGAAGCCAGCTAAGTGACTTGGGCCAATCACTCTCTCTCAGCCCTAGGAAGCAGCCAATGGCAAACTACTTCTAAAAAATCTTGCCAAGAAAACTGCAGGGACCAGTCCAGGCAGTTGCCAGGAGTCAACACCGACTTGAAGGCACCAAAGGAAAAAAAAATTCTGATAATCCATCAGAGGGGACTGAAAAACAGCTACCCACTTTGTGTCAACTTTTGTAATTTTAGCAAGAGATTATTCTGGCTCTCTTGGTGTGTTTGTGTAGGCAGATAGAACTGCAGAGAACTTCTACAGCAATCTAGTCTACTTACCCCAAGCAACAGGGTTCTATAGCATGGTAATATAATCCCAAAAATCCCTTGTGAGTTCAGGTTTTAACAGGTTCTGGATTGAAGTCCATAATTTCTGGGTTTCATGAAGTATGGGAGTATTCAATATACATTAAATTAAAATCCAGTTTAATTATATTCTTTTCAGCTTGTTCATACTATCATGTCAACAAATATTTTGGGGATATGAGGTCATCTTTTTCCATACTAGGAAATGAATTCTATTATGGTTCTGTTGGAGAGGTGGATGGTAAATGCCTCTTTAAAAGATGGCATAGTCATCACTGGCTTGAATAAAAGCTCTTACTGAAAAAATAGGTTTTGGCCATTTTGAGTTGAGAAACAGATGAAAACTGTTCTAAAACAGATAATTTAGCCAAAAAAAAAAAAAAAAAGGAAAAGTCCCAAATTCCCTCCAAATTTTCACATGCATGCTGTGACATCATCCATTTGCAGCCCTTGCTCCACTTCATAAATCAGTGAAATGAAACTGTTGGCATCAAAAGGGCCCACCCCTTTTCTAGGATATTTGAGTTGGGGACAGAAGACTATAATTAGTTCAGAGAGTTCTACTCTACTTCATGACCAAAGTTTTATCTTGAACCCTATGATGTTTATACCTACATGAAATAAGTAGCTCCAATTTACTTTTGTTGCAGTCCCAGAGTTCCCAGATGCTCCATTCTTTTTATTCAGATACCCAACAAAATGGTCAGGTACTGGAGATCATGTTGCTACCGTGCTATTAATAATTTTCAGGCTATGCAGTGGATTCAAAATCTGTGAGTAAAGTAAGAATGTACATGCAAACATGTAATATTTTAACTAATAATTACATTTACTATTTATTTAAATATTTAAAAAATTATATAAGAAGTTATCCAGTTATCTGAAAACTACATTATTAATTGTTGGTCTATGTACTGTTAGAATGATATATTCATCCTCTTCTCTAAAAAAGGTCAATATTTATAATCTAAGTGGAAGATTGGTAAATAAAAAGTAGGATTGGATTTTATTTCAACCCTTGACTCAATAGTTGACTTTAAGGTATTCATTTGAACAGATTTCAGCTTAGTAAAAAGAGTGGAATATTAATTGATATTCTTTTAACATGGTGGATTAAAATAATTCAACAAAGGTCATCACATTAGTTATCTAGAAAGAAATAAAGACTCCGGAATCTATTTCCTATAACACAGTTTGACAGAAAATGATAAAAATGCTTCAGTATTTGAGGCAGAATGATAACTTATAGAGAACCACATCTTCCCAGGTGTTTCAAGCATTCTATATGTCCTGTACAAAATATTAAATCACGTAATTATACTAAATTCATTTTTAAGGTTTAAGAGATCAATTAAGGACCTTCTGACTTTTCCAAAATGTTTACTACTACTCACCCAACTCAAAATGATATTTAACTAAAAGTTTAGTTATGTTATTGGAAATGTGCTCTATATTAAGCAAGTCACGTATTTGAGATGGGCAGCTATATAAATCTAAAAAATAAAATATAAGCTTGAGGATCATATTCAAAAAATGAAAATAAAGAAGAAAACAGAATATGTGATATTGGGTGAAAAATATCTGAGGTGATGGGAATAAAATATTGTTGCTTTAATGAAGGTCTTATCCCTGCTTCCTTTAGAGGGACTGGTACATATGCCTCTCATGGGTTCTTGGCATTCTCTAAGCTTGCTTTTCTTCTTGCAGATGTTTCATTGCAAGTACAGACAAAACCAAGATGATAATGGTCAAAGGTTATATGATCATGCCTACCCCTCTGAGTAACTTGTCCACATCCTTGAACTGAACTTAGTGAAACCTATCCATCAACACTGTTCAAGTGAGGCTTCCAGGGAAGAAATGGCTGATTGAACACGGCTCTATTCTTTGTGGAGCCGATGCCCATGGCAATTAGAGGAGCTGGCATTGGTTCAGTTCTTTGAAATCATTTCCAGGTAAAGGAGACTGACAAGATCACCCACAGGTACTCCTTACAGAGATTCCCTGTGAAGAGATTGCAATCTAGCAATCTCTAGTGGGTGGAGTGCTCTGGGAGTCGAAGGAAAAACACCAAGCCTAAGCTGTGGTGCGGAACCTTCAAAAGGACACTAGATTTGCTTTATTTCCTCTTTTAACTAACACTATAAACTGCCTATTTGTGATTTATTTGGCAATTAAAACCCTTTTGAAAGACAAGTTGCTGTACACTGGGAGAATTTCCTACTATCCTAGGAGAAAGAAGACCAAAGTAAGTTTAAAGATCAAAGAGAAATATTTTAACGTTTGGAAACAGCAAAAGGGAATTAAGCATGTTGATTGGGGACAGTTAAGAGGTTAGATGGATTTGAAACAGCTTTTTCAAGGATTGTTTTAAATGTTTGAGAAACTACAGTAAGTGAATTTGGATTTAATTGCAAGAAAATCTGCCCTGAGAAATTTTGCTTCTGAAAATAAACACAAGACAAGACTGAGCTTTCAAGGTCAGATGGAATGGAGACTAAAGGAATATCTCTTTTAACATAATGGAGAAGAATTTTTAGCTATTTGGAATCAATGTGTCCAGGGACTATTTTTAAAATTGGGACTAACAGAAGTTGTAGAAGAAGAAAGGATTTTACTGGATAAAATAGTAGTGGAGGACAACTTGAATAAGGATTCTAAAATGGACTTTAAAGAAATGTCAGATTATAAGAGATACATGGAAGATATGGAAAAAGATGCTGTGGATCTGAAGATGGACTAAAAGTTGCTTGATTATGAGGATGATATGGAGAAAGACACTGTAATGGACTGGAACAGTGACTTTGAGAATTGTCTATTTTGGACTTACAGAAGGGAAATACCAAATCTCTGAAACCTTTTCTGAAAATATATAGGAAGAGAATGATAAGAGATTGTTATTTGGGGCTTTATTATTATTATTTTTTTTGTAAACTTTATTGTCATTGTACCTCGTACAACAAAGTTAAATGCCACCTCCAGTGCACCTTATGTATATAAGCACCATAAAAAAACATAACATAAAAACACACATCCTTCACATTCTATTCACCATTGCACAACCCCTTTGGAAAAGAGACCGAAGACTGGGCTTTTCAAAAAGAAGATAAAGGAATTCAAAGTGCATTTATCAGCTCAAGGTTAAATCGTCCATGTTTTGATCTTGGATTGTTAATACTGAATTTTCTTTTTCTGTCCAGGACTATAAGACGATGATTTATACCTGTAAAAGTGATTTATTTGGTTTAGTTTGTAACACATATATGATTATTACTGGTCTTCTGTATGCTTAAGGGGAGAGATCTTTTAGATTTCATTTCTCAGAAAAAAACTTAGAAGCTAAAATGTAAAATTCTTTCTTTCTTTCTTTCTTTCTTTCTTTCTTTCTTTCTTTCTTTCTTTCTTTCGGTTTTTTAGTTTTGTATTAGTGTGTGTATGTGTGTGTATATATATATATATATATATATATATATATATATATATGAACTTTAATAAAAATATTTGTGCAATGCAAGCATTTTTTAATTAGTAAAGTAACACATATATGAGAATATGTCTCAGAAAAGTTATCTTTAGTCTGGGACCAGAATAAAATAGTCCTTAACTACCTAAAATAAGTTCATTTAACAATATTTTGCTGTGATAATGAAGACGTAATAAAGGTTTTCTTTGCTTCCCTTATCACTATAGTAAACCCCCCAAATAAGATCAAACTCATATTAAAGTATTTATCACAACTTTGGTTACTGGCCTTTCAGTAACAATTTTGCCAAATAACTATATATTACTCCAGCACCAGAACAGTATCTCTATAAATAGTAATTGCTGGCAAATTCCAGCAGTGCTTTTCTGCTTATTTGAGGTTGTGGGCTTTCCTAGGCATCTGGCTAGACACTAAAGCAGTAGATATACGTTTGATTTGACCTAATAGAGCTATTGTTATGTTTTGACAAAAATATTGAAAACTATTGGGCTTCCGGTGAGACTAGTGAACTGATGCCCTGCACTCTGTGGGAGATATTGTGGCTGAACATTAGCTGAATGTCAATTCAGACTGCCAATAATTCTCTCTGGATAAAAGAGAGATCTTGAGATTACCCTCATGCATTCCAGACAGCTTTTTTTTTTTTTTTGGTGAGTTGGCAGCAGAAACCGATGTTTTTGCAGCCACTTGCAATCAGCTGGGAGTTGCAGGTTTCACCATGCTCTGAGCCATTAATGTAGCCTTTTAAGGACTTAAAGTCTGTCTAAATCTCATCTTTTTAATCACTTTGGAGATTAATTTTTTTCTTATTGTTTCTGAAAATGGAAAAACCTTCAGAACCGCAAGTTGGGTATTCGCTGGGTGAGTGACTCTTCAATCCATGTAAAAAGAAGGAAATTTACATGTTTCCGGTTTTTTAAGATCTTCATTTTTGCAATATATAACACAAGGGAGACTAGTGTTGTTTTTTGGAAAGTTTTTGAATGCTAAGGATTTGGAAGAAATTGATTTAAAGAAAAACTTTGAAGTTAATTAAAAAGATCCTCTCATGTGGGAAAAAAAATCATGTTTATATTTCGCCCTGATAACAAGGCTTTGAAGGTTAATCACTAGAGAGCACTAGCTGGCTCAAGAAATGCTTGGACTATTTAACCCTATATTGGAACCAAAAGTTGCTATTGAAGAGAACCAAGTTCCTTGGAAGATAACTGAAATGGATTTTAAGGTGGACTTAAAAAGCATAACCTATAAGAAAGAGATGGAAATACTGGATTTGCAAATGGAATTGGATGATCATTTGAAAATTTTAAAAGATATACAAATAATGTATCAAAAGAGGGATGTGGATTACCTGTATAAATTGGAATATATATTACAGAAGTGGCTACATTGAAATTACATATGGATTTTGATAAAGATGACAAGGATTTTGAAAGAAGAGACAAGGATAATAGAAGAAAGCAGATGATAGAATTTTATCTATGGGATTCAAGGATTGATGGGAGGAGGAAGAAGAAAAAAGCACAAACCCGTTTTATTTGATTATAGTTAAGTAATGGGTTGTTATTTTTGGTGATGTTTAATGGTTACTTTGACTGGTTAACTCTTTTTTGGAAATGTCCAATTGGATATAATGGATTAATTTGTAATATCTGTGTTACTATTTTTGGTATACAAATAAGGGATTATTATTTTTGGTAATGTTTTACAGAATTCTTTTTTCTCTTTTCTCTGGACTTTCTTATATTATATTTTTAATGTAATTTTATATTAGGTTTTGTGTATTAGTTTGTAATATCTATATTACTATTTTTGGTATACAAATAAGGGATTATTATTTTTGGTAATGTTTAACAGTTTATTTTTCTGTAATGTTTAATTGTTAACTGGGTTTAATAATGGGTTGCTATCTCAGCTGAGGATTAGTGGTTAATTTTTTTATTAATTTGTAATGTTTAATTGTCAATTGGGAGGAGATTTTGATTATTAAGAGATGGATCAGGGGAATTATGTTTAAATGGAAAGGGGGACTAAATGCTTATGTTGTTAGTTATGTCAATCTTTACACATTTTGTTGATTAATAAAGAGACCTGAGAATTTAGAGATGGGTCTATAGAAAATGGGGTGAAGTATGGAATGAAGATGTATTTGATAGTATTTTAAGAGATAGTGATAAGTTGTTAATGTTGTATACACTTGCTGGGAATGAAGGGGGAAGGTTTTTTCTTTTTCTTTTTTGGGGAGGAATTCTTTTTTCTCTTTTCTCTGCGCTTTCTTATATTTTTTAATGTAATTTTATATTAGGCTTTTTGTATTAGTTTTATTAGTTTTATATAATCCTTAATAAAATTATTGGAAAAAAAGAGAAAAACACTGAAAGCTGAACATGTTAACTTGGACAAACAAAAGGCTTTGTGTAACTTACACCAGAGAATAAAGAGGTCCTTCAAATGCCTTGTATTTCACTGTTGTTAGAGTGTAAAAAATACATATCCTAGCTAACCTGTAATAGCTCTTTAAGATACATTCTGATCCTGATTACATCTGACATGTAAACTCTTGCAAAAGAAATGATAGCATCTGAAGCAAATATTCAAGAGCAGCTGCAAGCATTTCAGTTACTAAGGGTTCTAAGACTGTAAGTGGTTTCATGGTTTCCTCTCTAGAGCACTGAAGTTACATTGTCCCAAAGGCTATAGATATTACATACAAAAAGAAAGTATATAATATTTCAGCATTTTTCCATTTTTTCCCAGCCTTCAGCAGTAACAGAAAGATAATAATGTTTCTTATTTTGGAAGAAATCAGTACTACAGAAAACAGTATAAGAGCTTGACTAAAAATGCAAGTGTTAATGGTGGTGATGATGATGATGATGATGATGATGATGATAGTCTCTGAACTGACTGATCCCTCTTTTTGTGTTTTTTCTTTCTACTTAGCCTGACATTCTGACCTAATACTGCCCTCACTATTAAATTATTCTGGCAGGTCAGATGAGTGAAAGTGTTGTTTCTTTTGTCAGGCAAGCATGTGGAAAGCTCTAGAAAGGTAGTTATTTTCTGTGCTAGTTAGCATTTATTTGCATATTTTATATCTTATAGTCTTTTGTGTTTTATATTGTATATGGATGTGCATTTGGACATGTTTCTTCAGTTTATAATGAACTAAAGGCCAATAATATATATGTAAAAAATTTCTACAAAAGTAATGTTTTAAAAAGTTAAGCTTACTACCTGAACAATTTTAATGGAATCATGAAAACAAGATTTATCCACTCTTTCTTGAATTGTATGCATATCTAATTCCATGTTAGCTGAATATTGGTTTTAAGAATATTTAATCACGTCCATTATGCATATTTAGGGGCAAAATATTCCAAGACATGTCTGATGGTCACTAAAGAACATTCTTCTAAGCCTTTCCTGTGTTAACCAAATCTAACTGGAAAGGTTACTTCAGCGGCTACCTTACTATTCCAAACTTTAGGATTCTCAGTTGATCTCCATTGTTTGAAAATGCCTTCCAGAAGCTGTAAAATACTTCTAAGTATTGGTTAGTTACCATTAATCTTACGATAATCTAAAATTCAAAAGAATATATTGTATTTCCAAAATATTTTAACAACCATTCTGAAATATTTCCATGTATTTATTAAGCAAGGCCACTTTGCTCTAAAATCAGATTATAGTATTGAAGAAAATATTCCAATATATAAAGATTATAGGGAAGTCCTGGAATTTGACCAGACTGAAGTAAAAGATAAAGGGTTAACTTCAGCTAATTTTGAAGTTTATCTAATGTAAATAAATAATTAATTGAGTATAACATTGTAGTTCTGTATAAACACTACATACATCTAAATTGTGGGTTGTTTTATTTTTATGCTGCAAAATCAAAAGACTCTGTACTCTAAAACCAACAAGAAAAACAAATTTGAAAAATTACAGTAAGGATATCATTGATTAAAACATCAAAACTAAAAGGCTAGTAAAAACATTACATTCCAAAGGTGTAACAAAAGAGCATTGTCTTTGCTCATTCCTAAAGATGATAGGAGATAGGGCCATCTGCACTTCAAGTGATAAACTGTTCCACTGGACTGGAACAGGTTGCTTCCTCACTTCTTTCCCTCTGACTTCCAGCAGGCTAGGAATGTGAAACATCCCTGATTTGTCCACTTAAGATAGACAGATTCTGGTCAGAGCAGACAATCCTGAAGGTAAGTTAGACCCAATTACCTATAAAGATGGGGCTTTATAGGTAATTACCAGTGCTTGGAAATGGATGCAGAAATTAATAAGCAACCAGGACAGTACCCATAGCACTGATATAACTCTGCTAAAATAGTTCTCACTATTGATGCTGAAGTTTCCTTATCATCTTCAAAGGCAGCCCCAGTAGAGTGCTCTGCAATAATCAAGTCTAGATGTAATAATGGCATGAGTTACTGTTGCACAGCGTTTGTACAATCACAACTTCCACAGCAGACTCTAAATTTCATATGAAATAAATTCTAGGTCTGTATACATTCATTTCAATTTCTGTACATTGCTAAATGATAGGCTGGGGGGTCAAATTAAAAATTTAAAGATCTAAACTGGTCAGTGGTAGTCAAGTAGAATTATCTCAAGTTTATTGTTAAATATCGATAATTTTTAGATAATCTCAAACATAAAACGGAAGTTGTACCTTAAGTATAAAATTAAAGATAACTGAAGTCATAACAGAGAAGATAACCAATAAATTAAAATGTGCTAGAAGACTAAGTTCTTGGAAGAGACTAATTCATGATGAGTGAGTGTAACTGAGAAGAGATTTATGTTGCTGTTCTTGGTGCCATGAGATAGAACATTCTGATCCCTTTCTATCCTTTAACTGACTGATCTTCTGCACTGATTAAATCAAAATATAAAGACTCATAACATCCTTTTTTTAAATATTATTATTATTATTATTATTATTATTATTATTATTGAATGCAACTTTTCATATGACAATTGCTTATACATGGTACCATAATACTAAAAAAGTAATTGAATCATAACCACTCACCAGGACATTGTCACAGAGTGTGGATCACAGATTTAAGGAACCTGAATCACCTCTAGTGTCAAAATGGTATATCTCTCGTTAAACTAGAAAAATCCTTATTTTAAGGATAAAAATGTTGGGCTAATACCCTGAAGGCAGGGATGGGGGGGGGGGGGGAATCCACCAGTACCTAACAAGCAAACAATTAAATAAGCAACTATTACACAAATCCACTTATCTCACTTTTTTTGTACACATTTAGGCATTGTAGGAACCTACTGTTAAGTAGTGCTATATGTGACAAAACAGACTTGTGTGATTCTCTCAAAGCAGGAAGTAACTGATACTTAGATTGTTAAAAACTGTGTTAAGTCAGAAATACTTTGAGAATTAGATCCTTAGCCAATGAATATCTAGGACTATTTTAAAAATAATTTGAACCTCAGGATAAACATTTTATAAAGAATTTCTAATAAAACAAACATACATAATCTGGGAGAGGAAACTTAATAATTCATTAGTAATGTCTTAAGCACCTCACAGGTAAGGTATTACTAGATGTTGTATAAATTAAACCTTAATAAAATATACCGTCCTTCACAAACTTAGGCAAGACATTTGCTTGAGCCATTTAGATTTCATTTTTCTCTGAATGCTTTGTCTTACAGTATGAAGATCAGTTCTTCTCGTCCTGTACTTGAATAATGAATGACAATCCAAGATATACTCAATATCTGCATAGATTCCTGCAATATGGATTCAGGATACAAGTATGTCAACTGTACTTTTTTTGAAACAACTACAACACTCAAGTATTGGGCTTAGCTTTTTTGGTGTTCTGTGAAATGAACATGAGAACTTTTTTCTATCTTGAAACTATACCAAATTACTTCTTTAGCTCAGCACTGTTTACCACCTTATGAGCAAAACAACACCAGCTTTTTACAGGCATGAAAATAATATGAAGTACAGGTAGTCCCCAGTTTAAGAACAAGTTCCATTTCCAAGGTCTGTCCTTAAATCAAATTTGTATGTAAGCCCAAACAGTATTTTTGTGTAATACTGTATAAGTAGTATTGTTGAACCATTGTGTATTTAAGTCGAATCACTGTGTATTTAACACAAATATTGCTACAATAGGTTCCGTTCTTAACTATGGGTCATCCTTAAACCAGCGTTCTTAACCCGCAGACTATCTGTAATTGTACTAGAGGTTTTTTAAAAGTCTGCATAGGCTAGTTAATACAAGGCCACACTTCTAGGCAAGAATGTTAGTGGCCTTATAGAAAATATTCCTCAATAGCTATGGTAATGGAACCAACCCAACAGCTTGCAATAATGATCTTTTAATTGCCTCATCATTAAATACTAATAGCACTGAATGCCTTACACATACATAAAGAAGGTAGTATATCAAAACATTTTTCTCAGGTTCCAACTCAGCCTTTATAAAGGGGGGTGAGGGTTCTGAGCAAAGATGCTCAGAAGAAAACAGCTTTTTGGGGGGAGGAAGGAGAAAGAGTTATTCTTGGAAATGTTTAAGAAACTTGACTTTCCTTTATATAAACCCCAATACTTCCCAATTTTTGATACAAACATATTAATAGCATTCATGGGATCCAATTTTAAATTACTTGAGAATATATATTCCACAAAAAGGTACTAAGGTAACATTTGTCCATTAAAAAAATAAATGAGCATTACCCTTAGTAAACAGGAACAGAACAAATCTTAATTCGGTCAATGAACAGCAAATTTAAGAGAATAACAGTGTGAAACAAATTGATACAATATACTAAAAGATAAATCACGTAATATTACATTCATTCCTCTATTACCATATTAATATATTAATTACCCAAATAATAATTAATTAAAAAACTAAAAACTATGATATAGAGTAAACATACCCTAGGAACTTATTAATTAAGAAATATTCATCCGAAAGTGATATTAGGAGTAAAAATAAAAGTGATCTTAAACCAATTACTTCTTTAACCGTTTTTGTCTTATTTTCATTGTGGCAACACAAAATTTAGCTATTGCACAGGTAATAGCAGATTTTAAATCCTGGAAATGATTCAGATAAAATGTGTCTGGTTTCCCTGGAAATTTATCTATTGGGGTGAAATATATATAGACCTTATATCCCTATAAAATTTACAATATAACAATGTAACCATGTGAGATGGTTTCAACTTTCTTATCGCCACATGGACAGATGCGCTCCGCTATGGGGATTTTATTATACCTGCCTTGAAGTGTACTGATGGAAGAATGCTATTCTCAACTTGGAGAATATTAAGGTTTGCAAATATCATGCTGGTTCCCATACACCCCTTTTTATCCACATTCTATCATGTTGGGACAGCCTGTTAACTTCAGTTTGGAACTCTATGTCCCTTATTCTTTGAATAATTAATTGCTTGGCTTGATCATAGCCTATTGATATTAAAGATGGAAGAGAGATGAAGCCAATATGAAGCCAACTTATGCTCCACTGTCTTGTTTCCAGGGAGAAGAAAAGTTATCTGTTAAAATTAAGGCGGTCAGTCTAACTTGAAAGAACTGTATTTTAAGCCAGTAAATTATCATTATCTTCCAGGCCTTAACCTGAATTAAAGGCATTTCTGTCTTAACTGGGTATTTGGAGTTCCATTAGGAACACTAAAATTGCAAAAATTTTGTTTGCATGGTTTCCTGTGGCTCCTTCTTCACATAAATTCCTGTTTCTGCCCCATAAAGAAATCGAGCCAATGTTTTAGCCTCAAATAGTTTTAAAGCTGCAGGAACTAATTGTTCTCCACCAATTTAAAAAAAGTTTAATTGCATTCATCAACCGGAATGCTGATTGTATCACATGATTCTGATGAGCATTCCAAATGCCTTTTGAGTGGAAAACTATCCCCGAGTATTTAAATGTGTTAACCTGCTCTAATTTATGCCCTTCTACTGTCCAGGAATGTTGAATGGCTCTCTTAGCGAAAACCAAAATTTTTGATTTATCAAAATTGAGAACCAAATGGTTTTGCCTGCAGTACCTTAGTGTTGCTGCAAATGCTCTTTTCAATCCAACAGGTGTTTGTGAGATTATAGCAGCATTGTCAGTGTAAAGAAGTACTGGGAATTTGTGCTGTGCTAGGATGGGTACATGGAATACAAGTCATGTAAAAGGTGTGCCATTGAGTTAATATATAGATTGAGAAGGGGGGGGGGGCAAAATGCATCCTTGCTGCATTCCTTTCTGCACTTTTACAGTTCCAGAGAGGGTCCCAAGTGGAGTTGGAATATAATTTCTGTATGAGATAGAGGAAGTGCCTATCTAGAGTTGTATTTTTTAATTTATCCCAAAGCACTTTCCTGGATATTGAGTCGAAGGCTTGTTTGAAATCAAGGAAAGCCACATAGAGGGATGTTTTCTTTTTGTACATATATTTTTGTACAAGTTGAAGAAGGACCAAAATGTGATCTACTGTTTATTTCCCTTCTCTGAAACCTGCCTGTTTGTCTTGTAAATAGGAGTTTTAAACAATAGGAATAGTTAAGATGTTTTTTATATATAGTGGAAAGGAAATACAATATGACATCAGTCTGTGATACTTTGGTTAACACAAACATTTTAAGTTATAACTTAGGGCTATTTAGGTTATTACAGAATGAATACTGTATGTATTCAGTATACTCCTATACTTGGACAAATACATTTATAATAGTGTTAAAATATGTCTGCTTAGAAGTTGAAAGAAATATTTTGCTTTCTAAGACTAGTACATGGATGGATGGATGAATTTTCATACCAAAGAGAATTCTTTATAGTGAACTCTTCACTTCTGAAAGGTGAAATAAAGAATAAGGATTTATATCTATGCCTCACATTGTTTCAATAGTCAAACTACTGTGTATCCAAACACTATACATTTATACTATTCTTTATAAAATTATGGGCAGCCTTGCAAAAGACACATAAAAATGCTATTATATCAAGATGCTTCAAGTTCTTTAATGGTTTTGCCAAGTAATAGTATGGAGAACACCTACATCCTAATTTTAAATATGGATTTACCAATGAATTTACTCGCAACTGTATTACTACTTCATTATGGAATTATATAACCTGTGTCAAGACATGAAGTCACATATAATCTGAATATTAACTATAAACTTTCTCCCCTCCAAATTATCTCATGATGAAAAAAGTAAAGTTCTTGTGTTATAGAGCTTTGAGTTGTACTCCTTTTGGTGACAGGGATGTCACCTTATAGGTAATAACTGAAATGTATTTATCTCTCACCAATGAAACAGAACTGTCTGTATATTCCAAGGATGTGTTCAGAAATGCCTGCACTATTTGACACAGCATAATTATGAAACAGCCTTTTGTTCTCAGTAGCTCATGATGGATAGCTATAACTCGTTTTTGTTGTTGTTGTGGAAATAAGACTAGCCTTGTGTCATTAACTGCCATTTCAAAACCGATTCACAGTAGTTTGACTTTTGATCTGGGAGGCAACTAGCACGACCACCTGCATGAGATATGAGCTGTTATTAGGCTTGCTTTGTACCATCTTATGAACACAGCAGGCATTTAAAACAAGGAGCAACTTGATACGTGAATGCTCCAATTTACAGAGGAAATGTTCTATCAGAAATATGGGTTCTTTAACAGTGAAGTGAGAGAAGTACATATATTGTTTACAAATTATATTATTAATATATATGCATGGCCTCAAGCTCATGATTGTGTGCAAAAGTTTGCAGCACTGGATTATAAACTATTACTCAAGTATTCAGTCTAAGAAACAGGAACTGCAGGACTTATTTGTTTAAGGCTATATGCAATAGTTTAACTTAAAGCATTTATTCTATTTTATCTTAAAACTATATTGGAAAAAAAAACAAATACTAGTAAGATAACCTTTTTCTAGAATTAGAACAAATGCATATGTACATTTAATTCTGTGTCCTACTTAATATCTATAAGGCTTAGCTCCATAATGCTTCCCTCTATTCGAGAACATCTAAGGGGGAAGTGTGGCCAAACATAACTATCTTCATTTATTGTTTCTATTTCTGCCAAATTGTCCTAAGGCCACAGTATATTGGACCGAAGGAAAATCTTCACAATATACACTGCTCTCTCATTATATTATTTTGAATACGTGGTGGTGAATTTCAGAACACATTTCCTACCAAAAGCTGACAGCTTGCCCTCATGTCCTGCTGCTAAATGGTGCTGACGAATTCTCATACATGATGTAATATGGAGTGGATTAAGTTCAGAAATGATCAACAGGAGCAACAAGCTGTTATAGCAGTTGCTGAACAGAGATTCACATGTGCTGTATTTTTAAAAAAGATAATGCTGCCTGAATTTTTTAAAAAAATATATTATTTGAATGGCCAAAGCATTTGATTCTGAAAAGATTTATTTGGTAAGCATTGACT
The DNA here is from genome assembly GCA_030867105.1 of Liasis olivaceus. Classification (NCBI taxonomy): domain Eukaryota; kingdom Metazoa; phylum Chordata; class Lepidosauria; order Squamata; family Pythonidae; genus Liasis; species Liasis olivaceus. Next base: position 45,145,237 of record CM061353.1, read on the forward strand.
AATGCAGAAGGAGGCTATATTTTTGGTATTAAAACCAAATATGAAAATGATCATTTTCTGACAGGCAACTTGCAGTCTGTCTAATCTTACTGTAAGATGGAGAAATGGTCTCTGAGAGGACAAGGATTCATGGGTTCAAAGCATGGAAACCATTTCATGGTCCTCAAACTAGATAGCACAATATTACAGATTCTGTGAAACCTTTCAATCACTTATGATTCAAGCTCAATCTGCGTATATGGTTTGATTGTGTCCAAATTAGGACCTGTCCTATTTGGATTCTGGTAAATTAAAAAAATGCAGAGAAGGAAAGAGGGAACAAATGATGACATGTTCATGATGTCATTACACAGATTCAGCAATATCTGAACTTGTATTATACACTGTGAAGCAATTACATAATTGCTACATTTGCATGAATATGTCACTGCAGTTTCTTACGGATTTCATGCAATAATATCAGACAATAAAATATTGACTGTAACCTCCATAGTTGTTCAAAGGAACAATTTGGGCATGGGTTCAGTCTACAGGTTGCAGAGCTCATGCTATAGAGGATTCTGTGAGATCAAAATCATCCCAGATTATATTGCAAAACATTACTCTATCAATCTCACTAAACATTTGCCCCAAAGGAGTCCAAACCCATGCAAATATGAGCAACTTTATCTGCAATGTGTCTGGCAAACATATCATAGTGGCCTACAGGAGTATTGTCACACCTATTCTTTCCTAGTAGGATACAGGTCACCTTGAAGAGAGTTTGCAGATGCACTAAGAGCAAGTAAGTGCTTATACTCCACTGCCCTTATTACTGCAAGATACGCCTAAACATGGGCCTCCTGGCGTTTCACCTTTGTGGCTCTATTTGTTTGAGTTTCTCAGTAAACCCAGAGGCCCCGTGGAAATGCCAACTAGATAGAGGACACATGTGGTTAATCTCATCTAGTACTCTGGGCATCTTTAAATCCCCTGGAGATACATAATACTGACACGTGGACCACGGAATGTTATTTTAAAGTTAATACATAAGGCCCTGTGGATTCTGCTTTGCAACCCCTTCCCCATCTCATGTTTTTTATGTTCAGATATAGATAGAACTTCCTGCCAGATCATTGGAAAGATTCCTAAGCACCCTCATAAAACCCTCCAGATCTGTAAGATATCTGGCATGAACCATCTTAAACAGTTTCCTACCTTCTCAGAGGTCTAGAGTTCTGATTATCTGCAGGTTGACCAAAAAATTATTCTTCTGTAGCAAAGGATGATGACAACCTCCATCACTTCAAATCGCAAGCCATCTGCTATGGGTGAACATGTGACTGCCCATATGAGTTGGGCTAAGATCACCTGGAACAAGCCCATGGTTGCCATGGAAATCATGAATCTCTGAGCTCCACTGGATCACACTTCCAGGACATAAAAGTTGAAATACAGTACCTCAGTCCTAAAAGCCTGGGGGACTTCATGTGAAGCCCCACATAGTTAGGCCAGGTTAAGGATACAAGAACTACATAATTTCAGTTAGGCAAAAAGGTCTGGTAGAGCCTTTTTTGACTAACAAATTTTATTAAAAGGCATAAGCTTGTTTCATTGATGCAGAAAGTGCTACTAGACTCTCTGATCTTTTGCCACCACAGATGAACATGGCTTTCCTTTGAACTGAATTCCTACAGAATTCAGTTAGGCATCTTTAATGCTAGTCTGGGTTAAATACAGAATCCTGGAAACTGTGAAAGTAATTTACCACCATGTATAGTGGGTTCATTAAAGTGGAATCTTCTTGAATGATTTGAAATGCTTCTTTCCAGATTTCTTGCCACCTGAGCTAACTTGTCATTTATGAAGTAAGCTGCCAATGGACTTGCTTTCTATCTCCTGATTGTTTATGTCTGCTCTCTCTTCTATTTCTTTCCCAGCTTGTCCACAAACTTTCATATTTCAGCATCAGCTCTACTATGAAATTCAGACATGCAAATAATCACTACTGCTATCCATGTTCCTTGGGGTGTCCTGTGACTGACTTGCATCTTTCAATTAACACCTGGAAGAGAGGCTACTTAGACAAGCTAGCTGTTCTTATTTATTATTGTGAGCTGTGAGATAACAAACTTCCAGCTCTAACCCCAATTAATTATTTCCTTCTTTTGTCATAGCAGGCACCCAATGCCTGCTAGACACTTAATCCTCATCAATGTGTTATCTTCCCTTGCTGATGTCTTGAACAACTATGGAGGTGAAGGGGGAAAGAGAGGTTGCAGGGCTATAAAACATGCCCAATGAAAGAGACTGTCCTCGCCACATGGGCGGGCTCACTGTGGCAGAAGGAGGAGGGGCCCCTGGTGCTGTAAGTAATTAATAGAGAGAATTCAAATAAACATGATGCTGCTTGTTTCAGTCCTGGCACCATTTTAATAAATTATAGACAACTTCTGCTCTGTAAGAATTGCTTATTCTTACTGAAACTTTTTGTAGCACCTCTTTGCTGGCCTGAGATAGATATGTTTCTAAAGTGCACAGATGTCTACATTAGAAATTTGTTTTTGCTTTGGCATAGTGTTGTGTATTTTGATATGTTGAAGCTTCAGACCACAATCTATTTGAAGGCTATAACCTCTCGCTGATAGTAAGTATGTCTCAATGAAAGGGCAGCCACAAGGATTTCATTATATTTTAACCAGTGTGATGTATCACATTCTTTGTACATGTTGTCTGAAGGAAATAGCACAGGGAAACATCCACTGGGACTTTGCTGTAGGAGGAAAACTGTGATTTGGATAATGGTATTTCCAGCTGTACAGATGGTCAAAGTTGATGGTGACGGACAAATAATTCCAGATGATATATAAAGGAAAAATAATGAAACCAAGTACATGTTCATATTTAAAAGAGCAATCTTAAAATGTGTACTTAGACCATAATAATATGTCCACAGAAAAATAAATATAAATTCTAAAGTCAAGTGTGCTGACTTAAAAAACAGCAAGCTTTACACTTTGGCATAAACCTACTATAAAGTCAATATAATTATTAAGGCTTCCCCATTTCTTTAAAAAAACCTTAATTATTGAATGAAGAAACATCTGAACAGAGTTACGCTTGTGCAAATAAGTATGTCTGCCTCTTTTGTCACCTCTTAAAATTTGCTCAAGAATATGGGCTGGGGAGGAGGGCTGAAGAGCAAGGCCACAGGGCCAGCTTACATAGTAACTATAGAATCAACTTTAAAATAATATTCACTTGGCCACTATGCAAATATTATGCAATAAAATATAATGCAATTTAATTAAAAATAGTCATAACTTTAGTAAACTTAAAAAAGAGCTAAAGCCAATTAGCTTGCTTACAAATAAGCACAAAACCCAACATTCCATCTAAATACAAATGCTTTTATACGTCAGCAGAATATCAGATATAAGGACTAGCTAAGCCTCCTTTGGCACAAGAATTCAAGAACCTGGAAACTGCCACTAAAGAGACTGAAGGCCATTTCATTTCACTTTAAGTATTTTTAGCACTGAGAAGTTGTTTTTAAATGTACCTAAAAATGTAATTGCTGACTCAAACAAAGTATTTTTTGGGAAATAAATACACAGACATACTTATTACAGACCCAATGCCAGCCATAAATCCTCTATTGATATAAACATGGTCTCACTCCTGTATGTACGATCATGAAGTATATATAATAGTTCTAAACTACTTTGAAAGAAAAATATCTACTCTTTATATTAAAAATGACTTTATTTTTAACAGAAGTCTGCACTATATAGTAACATGATTTGTTATACTTAAAAATTATGTATTTATTTAATTACATCTTTAATATAGAAGATATTATTGTACAATTAAAATGAGAGCAAAGAACTCAGTTCAAAAGATGCATTTAAAAGAAATTCTTTTTCCTAAATCCATTTGATATATTCCTTTATCCTTAAGGACAAATATATTATTTGAACTTTCTCAAAGCTTTACTTGCGTTCTGGTTGGAATCACTAATAATGAAATACCTTCTCCCTAAAGATTTGTACTATTACACTTACGTCTAGCAGATGTTTTATCTATCATTTTTAAAATAAAACATTTTTTCTGACCATATAGTTAAATTTCTTATCCTCCTAATTTTAGTAGAAATGTTCAAGGAGTCTTAACTCTGATAACGTATCTTATCTTTGACACTTTTTCCTATATAGTTCCCCTTTTCCAGTTCTACCATATATTTTTGGACACAGGGCAAACAATACCTTTGATAAGACATAACATTTGCGTTAGTTCATTATTATGTTTTCTGCATTCATCCACAATATATTTCTAGGCTACTAGGAATTAACACCCTAGAAGTTCTAGGGGAAAACAATGATGCTGAAAGCCTACACAGGAACGGAGGTCACTTTAATTGTTAACTAACTAGACTGTTGGAATTAAGGAAGGGTTTATTCTTGCATATATTAATAGCTCTTATTAATTATCCACTGTTTATAAGATAATAGAAAATATTCAGTTGTTTTGTTTTTTATGACTGCTGAATGGAAACAGATTTAACGAAATATTAAAATGTTATATCAGCCTTTCATAACTGGATATGAAGATCAGAGTGAAGAAATAAATTTCTTTATGTATGACCAGGAAGAATTATATGGATTAGCAGAAAACATTTGTAATGTTGGCTAGCCTTATATTTTGTACCAGTTACATTTTGGAAAATAGCAGGTCTGGGAAGAAACTACTTATCTTCCAAATTCCTAGAGAGCCAGTTTGGTGTAGTGGTTAAGGCACTAAGCTAGAAAGCAGGAGACCATGAGTTCTAGTCCCGCCTTAGGCATGAAGCCAGCTGAGTAACCTTGGGCCAGTCACTCTCTCTGAGCCCTAGGAAGGAGGCAATGGCAAACCACTTCTAAAATCTTGCCAAGAAAGCTGCAGGAACCTGTCCAGGGACTCCCCAGGAGTCAACAGTGACTCAAAGACACACACACACACACACACACACACACAAACTCTGGGGAAAAATCACATCTTCCAAATCCCTAAAAAGTAGCTCACTTTATTCTATTAATTAATCATAGACACAGTCTTTGTTACCTAAGGGATGATATCATTGTGAAAGAGATGAGCTACAATGCACTAGAAAATTTTACAACTTTTCTCATGATTTAAACAGCCCAAAATTTCTTATCACAATATATGCTATTCAAAAAAGAATATCTGTATCACACCTAACTACTGTTTGTTCAAAGCCACTATTTAGAAATAATTCTATCCCTCATTTTGCCCTTCAACATTCCTCTTCTAATCCCCAACAACAGCTGTATTCATATACCCTTTCCTCAGAACTACTGTATATCTGTGCCACTAATAAAAAGGAGTGATTCATGAAACTTATGGAATAATACATTCCTTGGCCTTTAAGGTGCTACAACACTATTTTCTTTTAATAATCAGTGATGAATCTGTTCAGTAATTAGATAAGAATCTCACCTTAGAATTTCATATCATAAGACCAAGATGGTAAACATATATTTTCAAATGAATCAGTGGAGTCAACATGCAGCAAGGTTTTCCCACTTCACCTTAACAAACTGTTTTGACCAAAGTTAAATAAAACTCCCCAGTTTTCCATTGAGCAACTGAGTGCATGTCTACAAGGCATCCAGAAGTAAAGGCAAAACTGCCATTCTCTGATCATATTTTCCATAAATTTGAGGGCTAGATATCACTAAGACCTTGACTGACTGACTGATTCCTCCCTCCCTTTTTATCTCTTATGCCTATGTGATCCTAAAAACTATGCAAAATTGTTATCTATAGAAAACTGAAATTCAGTATTCTCATTATGTTTATAAAACAAATTTAAATTGATTTTCATGAATATACCTGTTTCAGACAAGAGATAATTTTCCCAGCATACTATAAGATTACTTCCCCACAGTATCAACCATGTCAGCACAATGATAAAAACATACAAATCGGTATCACTTTCACCAATGCATTCACTTGTAAAATTAAAAGTTGAACCTGCCTTTCTATTCTGGCAGGTAAAACTGTCTATATAGGGGTTACTTTTGTGAAGAAAGAAATTAAATGGCTTTCTCAAATATATATAAGAAATGACACATCTTTTTAAACATTTGACTACATAATGCATTTGTCTGAGAACAGGACCCCATGAATATTTCACAAAGGTCACATTTTTCATTTGGCTTATGGAACACTTATAAACTAGGAGTCCTAACACAGACTCCCAAGCATACAACAGTGTCAGAGATTATAGTTCGTTTTCCTTTCTCCCTTACTAGATGAGTTGCAAATGTATTCAAACACAGTATGAAAAAAGTATTTTATTTTGCTGAAAATAACGGACTCCTGGACTCCACTCGCCTGAAAGAAAAGCTGAGGTTCATCAAGCATAAACATGGGAAAATACATTGGTTTAGAAACCCATAAATCCTTATTTGAATCTGCCAACCTGAAAGCGAAGTAAAGCCCGAAAAAACTATTTTTCTTAAATGCTATGTCTGATTAAGCCATACTCTTAAATGACAGCTGAACTTTAACATTAATATGATATTATTTAAATAACTGTATGACTTTTTTTTACACTAAAAATGATGAATGATTTTTGGACAGCTCAACTGACATAAAGCAAGAAGCCCCTTTAATGAGATTTGACAAAATGGAGACATATGCAGAATATTTGTTACAGCTCATATCCCAGCCCCTTCCTAGGGACGATATAGGCTTGCCCAAGAATTTTTTATTATTATTATTATTATATTGATTGTCTACAGGCGCTGAACCATTTCCTTCAATTGCCACTTCCTTTCTCCATGGATATTGAATTTAGCTTGTGTCATTTACATATTACTCTTAATCAGAGAATTTGGTATGTTACAGTTCAGAGACTAAATTGTGAGAAGTTTGTGAAAAGGATGTACAAAGTGCAGTTATGTTAACCTTTGTAATCTGATTGTACAAAGAAGGGGAGAAACAAGCAATTTTTTTTTCTATACAGAGTTAAGGATAGGTACATATCTTAAATAACATAATATGTAGTATTCTTAATATGAGAAGTTGAATATGTTTTTTATGGTTTAAGAAGTATTTTTCATATTACAATATTATTTTCATTTGGGAGACCATGGAAACAGTGGAATGAAGATCATGATAAATGGCTGTATATAAATAACTTGCAATTTGAAGAAGAAAGCAAGAATATGGATTGGTCCTTGAAAGGAGACATACACTGGGCACTAATTATTTTGTAAGAATCTTTAGAGATGGCTAATATTCATGCATTAAATTTACTGTGAAAAATGAAATGGATAAAACACTTTAAGAATAGTTTAGATTTTTTTTAAAAAAGTTAGATATTTGCCTTAACCTTTCAAACAAATCTTACAACATAACCAATTAATATAGACTGCTCTCCAACAAAAAATTATCTTTTGACTTTCTGAAGAATAATTCTTATTTTTAAAAAATAAGAAATTATTGGTTAAATATGTAATTAAATAAAGACATATACCAGTGGTGTATACATTTAACTAGCTGGTTATTTCTACCTTTTTCAGGTACAATCAAGCCAAACTTAGGAATTCTGTTACATACCACCATTACATGTTAATAGTGTTTAATCTGTATGACAAAGCATTTAAGCTAAAGCTTGGAAGATTCTAAAATAAAATAAAACTAAAATATCAATAGATTTAATGAGAACCTATAGCAACAAGTTCTATAGGTAGTCCTCACTTAATGACCCTAATGGAGACTGGCAACTCTGACACTACGTGAAGCAGTCGTTAGTGGGAAATCATGTGACCGCGACTGTGCTTTCTGGCTGGAAAGAAACAAGACTACTCAGTTTCACACCCTTGGCTTTTGCTTGCCTCCTAACCACTCCCCTGCCCTTTGGAATGCTCAAGTGCCTGTTTACTGTACACATCAAAAGCAAGGCAATCGCACCAGTGAGAGGGGGAAAAGAATAGCAAGCAATTTATGTAGGCAATTTCTCCTTTGCCTGACCCTTCCCCCCCCCACATAGCAGAGAGATTGGAGAGGAAGGGATTGCAAGAGAGTAAGCTGCTTGCTCTTTTATATATCAAAAGCAATGCAATTGTGTTGGCAGCCCAGGGCTAGGAGCCACAGGCGTGCTATGCAAACAGCTTACACTACTCTGTTGAAATCTCTTCCCCTCCAATCTCTTGATTCTGTGAGGGGGTGGGAGAGAAAAAAAGCAAACAATTTCTGTAGGCGATCTTTCTTTTCCCTGACCCTTTCCCACTGCCGGCATGATCACATTGTCACGAAGTGTAGACAAGCAAACAGCTTACTGTATTGAAATCTCTCTCTCCCCAATCTCTCTACTCTGCAGGGGGAGGGGGAAGGGTAAAGCAAAGTAGACATTGCCTACAGAAATCTCTTGCTTTTTTCCCCTCCCTCCCCCCCCCCCCCCCCCACTTTGCAGAACAGAGAGACTGGAGAGAAAGGGATTGCAAGACAGTGAGCTGTTTGCTGTTCTACACAGAGAGAGCAATGTGATCGTGCCAGCAGACTGGGGCTGGGAGCCGCAGGCATGCTACACAAACAGCTTACAGTACTCTCTTGAAATCTCTTCCCATCCAATCTCTTTGCTCTGCAAAGGGGGGTGGGACAGAAAAAAAAACATAGGTCAGGCACAGGACAAAGCGTACTGACTATAATGGTGATCACATGACTGAGGGATGCTGCGAAGGTAATAAATGGTCATAAATGGGACATAAAGTTATTGTTTTCAGCACCATCGTAACTTTCAACAGTCACCGAATGACTGGTCAGTAAGTGAGGACTACCCATATAGTTCTTGTACCTAATAAACTCACTGTATAACCTTTGTTTAAAAAAAAGCAGTCTACAGTTTTTACCCTGATTGTGTTAATTATAAAATCTTAATATTTTGGGGAGGGTACTCAAAGCTGACAGTTCAAAGAAAAATTAATTACAGTTCAAACTGATCCACACTTTGGTAATAAGAATGTGAAACAACAGAGCTACATTTTTGCAGGGCAGACTATGATTTTATGGGAAATGGGAGATTTGAGTGCATGTACAAGCTACATCTTAGCCCTATGAGTCAAACCAAGCAACTGATTCCACAGGAAGACCAGAATTATTTTATTGAAAGAGGCTATAGTAACAGAATCTTGCAAGTCTGCCTTTATCTTCCCTTTCTTCCCTCTTATACCCAGGGTTGTCTAAATCTCTAAGAATTTCCTGCCTCTCTGGGTTTAACACATGGTTATACCCCTGGTTTGGACTGAATAGCTTCTGGATGGTTTCTCCAAGGTCATCTCCATAGCTCCATGCACCTCTCTACCATATGAAAAAAGAGTCATTCAGAGCTTGTGTTCTCTGTTCTGCAAGAAAAATGCAAGAGTCCTCTTCTACAGTATTACCTTTTTTTATTTATGCTTTATTTTATTTGCTCATGTTATCAGGCCTGTTCCTTTTGTTCACAAGAACTGTCCTAGCATTAGGAACAAAAAGTGCATCAGAAAGAGCATATAATACATTCAATGGATTATTTTAATTATCATTTTCATTTAAAGTACGTGTTTTAGGGAGAGAGAAAGCAAACCATTTAAACTCCCAGAATTCCCCAGCCAGCATGCATGGAGTTGAAGTCCACATCTCTTAAAGTTGCCAAGTTTGAGAAACAGAGATTTTAAAAAATGGATGTATTTAAAATACAGTTTTTGTGTACAAGTGTATACCTGAGAATTCAACTCATTTTGAAATTATACAAAATTATGATAAAAACTTTGAATTTTATCTATCAATCTATATGAGAAAAAGGAAGAAAAAGACAGAGAAAGGATCCCTACCTTGCCCTTACCTTCGTAACATTCCTGTAAGGATTCTTGAACTCTTTCCCAAGTTTGCATCAGTTTCTCTAAGCTGCGGAGGAATAATATTTTAAGAATGAACAATGTTCAGATACACTGAGTTCAATTTTGCTAACACAAGTTGATCGTAGCTCTGCAGAATCTTCACTTATTTTATTTTCTTCATTTATTTACTAGAGTTTTGAGGCCACCTGGTTCCAAGCAGCTTACATTAAAAAAGTAAGAACAATACAACAAAAGAAATAGATAATAAGTGTCCAGAAGTGTCCACTTGACAATTTGACAATTAAATCTGAGACTTTCAACTGACAAACTTCATAATTAAATAAAAACCACCACAATCTTTGTTATTCTATAATGGAGAACACCTGTGCTACTGCTAGAACACATACTTTAATCCTAGGTATCTGAAATTGACAAGTTCTTGAGTACCAGAGTAGGAAAGTCTGTTGCTTGACAAATTGGATACGAACTTCAGCTGCTCAGAGTCGGCTGGAGCCAACTTCAATTCTGGGAGCCAGGCAGATAAAAATTTAATAATAATACAAATAATAATTTTTATGGATGAACAATGTTGGTCTGAAGCAAAAAAGATTTAAAAAAAAGATAAAACATTTCAGAAGCTCTACCTACCTTTAGGAAAAAAAGCATTAAGGGCTCCCATTCATTAATATTATCTATGAATACTGAGTTCCAGACAGATTTTTTTTTCTTATAATTAAACTTACCCTTTCTCGAGCCCGCTGAATCTTCTCTCTGTCATGACTGAGATTTTCTAATATGTCTTGACCAATTTGTTCTGCATGAAGGAAAAGAAAAAAGAAAAAACAAGCCAACAAGTGAAATACAACAAATGAAAAACAGACAATACTTCTATAACATCTGCAATAAAATAACACAAATTTAAATACAATATTTGATAAACTGAGACCAGAAAAATAAGAATAATTTTAAAATATAAAAAGTGAAAAACTAGCAGTTAACAAATATGTAACCGGGCTGCATAAACACTGGCAAAATTGAAGAATTAGAGCTTGGATTTAAATAGAATTCTTCAAGAATTTTGAGATTTATAAGGCCTACTCTTGAAAAACCTCCAATATGTTTGAGTTTTGTAAGACCAACAGTTCTTCCCAAGGTTTATGATCCATTCATACTTAACAGAACTCCATTTCTGTCCATATTTACATATGGATCCTTTTGGAAACAAAGAGCAGAAGTGGACTTCCTTGTTCTCTCTTCCACAGACAATAAGACTACATAAATGGTAATGAATCAATGAATGCAATGTATTGAGCACAGGGGATAAGGAAGAATGGAAAGCTTCCTAAGATATATTTTTGATACTTTTGATGAAGAGAGGAAGCTAGGAATCACCGCTGTGTGGGAAAGTTCTATTCTAACAGCATGTATGTTCATCAGACTTCCTGCCAATGGAGTATTCAAGAGCTTCCAAGTCCCATTGATAACCTATTTTTAAAATTTTCCAAAATTAGTTAAATAACAGTTTGAAAGTTTGGAAGTTATAGCTCTGAAAAGGAAATAGCAAGGTATGCGCAGAGGTATTCATTACACTAATTGTTCTTTGATTGCTTTGATTAATAAAATTAACTATTCCAGAAAGACAGCAGATATTCATAGTAACCTTGTAAGTGTAAACAATATCAATATTTCCCACTACATCTAATCATGAGTTGACACGACTGGAGAGGTAGGTCATCCATAAAAGCAGGCCATTCATACTGGCTTCCTACTCTCTATTTTTACTGCATATCTCTAGAAGCAAAAGATGGCTCAATATTAGCATTGGGAAAGACCTCTGAAAGAGGTGCTTTAAATGTGCTGGAGCACAAGGAACACTTATTTTTGAACTGATAAATCATGGGGAAATTGTGAAGCAAGTGGCTGGGCATGCAAATACATGCAGAGATGGTTATAGACACAGCTATTTTAAGAATTATGAAATCTGTTGTAACACAAAGTGTTTCCAAAATTCACAGAACTAAATAAAAAATAAAGCTATATGATTTTAAAGAGAAATGTTGAGAACACATTTGGTCCTTCAATCCCTTTTTAAAGAAAGACAATTTGTCAACTGGAAAATTTAATAGCCAAGTTTATTGCTTAACTATCCAGTCAATAATTAGGATTACCAATAATCAAGAACGGAGAGCTATCAATTTTACAAATAGTGTATTTGCAAAAAGTGTATGGCTGAATATGTCACTAAATAAAATAGGACAGCATGTCACTTGACTATTACCAAAATAACTATTACAACATTTATGTACAATAATTTCAATGATAATAATGTTACTATTTCCACATTGCCCCAGAGATCAAAGCACTGAAATACTTGCATTGTCTTTTAGCAAATGTATATGTATACTAAAACTGGTAGGCTCAGAAAGTCACTGTTTTGTATCATATGTTAACAATATAAATAACAATAAATTGGTTAGGCACAGAAAGAATATGAATAAACTTAGAAATTCTACTAAGATTCCAGTGTACAAAATACACACCAAGATTTTTGCAAACCAAATTCAAATTGGTTTGGTGCTATAAATTATACAGCTTTAATAGAAAAGCTTGGATCCAAAAATTCATGTGATGCATTTAGTTTATGGAATAAACTAGCCTTCATTTTTGTGCACTCCTTTAAGAAAACATCCTTGAAAGTTACTTTGGAATAATAACACTGGGGTGTGGGGGAGGGGGCACTGGGATGGTGGTAGATAGTAAGTAAAAAGGTTAATTCATTTCCTTCCAGTGAAAGTTCTTTCCAATTGTGCATGGAGTATATAATTCACAAATTTCTAGAACAAGTAACAGTTTCATAAATGAAAATATGGTTTGGTGCCCCTTTAATAAATAGTCACAAAGCATTTTTAAAAATTGTTTTGATGCTCTATGAAGTGTCTGAAACCCTTTCCTATAACAAGCATACTAGTATATCTATGTACAATTATAGGTTAATATTTTTGTTTCTACATTATTAGCATTGTATTTATGCAAAAAAAAAAAAAAACCTTGTTATCTGAAGATGTCCTTCAACAAAAGAAAGTTAACTATTTTAGAAATATTCCTGTATTGCTGTATTTTCAATGAATTTAAGATAATCCTCCCATTTTCAAAGATTAATTATTTGGGACTTCCTTCCCAATAATTGCTGTGTATTTTGTGTATTGGTGCAAACTTATAATTGTACAAACAAATAAGTCTAGTTTTGTTACGGTATTTGAACTTAATAAAGTTGTGACTGCCTCAGTTGCCGCTGAAGATATGCTTCAACTGGGCAGTAAAAATGATAAGCCATGATTGTAAATTCTATCTCAATGAAAAATGCTTGTTAGTTGGGGAAGGACTAGAACTTGTGATAAAACCAACTATCATCAGAACTGAAAAGCAAGAAGCTCTACATGAAGTACTGATAAAACTGATGTCTTTAAGTTTTTAAAATAATTCAGATTTAAGTATTGTAAAGAATGTTGCCAAAAAAAAAAAAAATGCAAGGGACTACTCCAGGCAGTCACCCCGATTCAAAACTGGAAGGTCTGTCTATCTATCTATCTATCTATCTATCTATCTATCTATCTATCTATCTATCTACCTACCTACCTACCTACCTACCTACCTACCTACCTACCGATCTATCTATCTATCTATCTATCTATCTATCTATCTATCTATCTATCTATCTAGTATCTACAGCAATTATGAGAAAAGATTGAAGAGGACAGTCAGCTTGTGGTGGTTAAGGCACCAGGCTAGAACCCCATGAGACTGTGAATTCTAGTCCTGTCTTAGGCACAAAGCCAGCAGTCTAGTTTTGGCCTTTGGCCATTCACTCTCTCTTAACCCTAGAAAGCAGGCAATGGCAAACCACTTCTGAAAAATCTTGCAAAGAAAACTGCACGGATTAGTCCAGGCAGTCGCCAGGAGGCAAAAACTGACTCGAAGGTGCACACACACACACACACACACACACACACACAGACATGACAGCAATTATGAGGAGAGGTTGAAATGGATTATTGATATTGACAGCTAGTGTGGTATAGTGGTTAGATGTTGGACTATGAGCTAGGAAACCCAGATTAGGGTCCACTCTCAGTCATGGAGGCTCACTGGGTGACTTAGGCCTGTCACTCACTCTCAGCTCAGCCAAACTTAGACTGTAATTGTGGAGAGAAAATAGACAGAAGCAAAGGTGTGCACAGGATTGAGTGCTTCCATTAAAATGGCAAAAACAGTATTGTGTTAGAAGCTCTGTACCTTTTGTACATGCATGAGATATCATGATACAGGAACAAAAAGAGTGGAGCTTGTATTGTGACAGTATGACACTACTTTCATAATTTGCCTCCTTTGACCCCTCAGCCAGCAGCCAATACCTGTCAACCTTCCCTGGTAGACCAGACAGGAAACATTACCAGATGAGCTAATTCTACTTTATTATAAGGCTACATTAACAGAAACTTGCAAGTCTGAAAGTGCAAATTTCCTGCTGTCTCTTTTACAGCCTGGTAAATTAGGGAGGTTCCTTTCTGAGTTTCTTTCTCTGCCTGTTATGCAGCTGCAGGCTATGCCCTCTCATACCTGATCATTCCCTAGAGAGCATTTGTCCCTCCCCTCCATCTCCCAAGGTCATTCCCACATACTATTACAATACCAAATAAAAGTGCTGCTTCAAAAATGAGGTTTTTGTGTCCCCACAAAAAAAAGCTAATTAAAATTAACAAATGAATTACTAAGTTTACTGCTTATCCTTTGCATAGATCTGCTTATTTGGGCCTGCACATACTGTAACTCTGTGTTGAGGATCCCAATGTATCACTTGCATAATTGCATAATAAGTACTATTAGACAATCGTACATGAAAAGTATGTTACTTAACTCCACACAATAAAATAAAGCTGCTGATCTACACATATGATCCATCAAACGTATCAATGCAAAATAAATTATGTTTCTATGTTTAACATAATGCAAAGTATCCTTATTGCCCATTTTATTCTCCATTCTTCCAAGACAGTAAAGAGAGTAAACTTTAGCAATGCAAACAAAAATAGGTAAGGTCATTTACTGCTATTGATGTTCAAGTCTGCAATCACATACAGAAATGGATGTACAGTCGAAGAATACTGCAGGACAATGCTTACAGAAAATGTGGTAAAATTTTGTTATGGCCAGAGGACCTAAAAGCAAAGAAAACAGGTTAACTGCTCAGAAACCTAGGAGTTGGCTTTAATGCCATTCATTCTTTGAATAAGAATTAGCACTGGGTAATCACAGCATATTTATGAGGCCTTTTGCCTGGTCCTCCTCTCCTGTGAATGCTGTATTATTCATTGCATGTGCCCTGACCTCAACGCGCTCCTGTTCTGACAAATCATACTTGATTAAGACAAATCTTTATTAGTTAGCTAGTCAACTTCCTCATTTATCATTTGTAAATCCCTTCTCCTTTTCAGATACAGTAGAAGTGACTGAGACCATTTTTCTCCTGTACAAAAACAAAATACTTGTTACAGCCAATAAGTACAAACAAAACCGCAGAAATCGGTAATAGATGATAAAACATCAATTTAATGGGTATAAATTAGAAACACCGCAAAGCCAATGTAATAGCATGTTTCTGTTGGCTTGAGAAAAATGATAATTATAATTAACCAATCCTTTCTCTAGGCTTCGATTCCCTCCCTGTGGAGTGAACTTTTGCTTGAAAACAAAATGGCATGTATAAAAAATATATTGCAAAGTTGGAAACCCAGAGTCCTAAGATTAACAAAAAAAAAAAAAAGCAAAAGCAAAATGCAACGACTGCTGAGGGTACAGGTTTAAAGTTAAAAAAAAAAGTCTAAAAAAGAAACCATAATGGATGAAAAACAGGCTCAAAATTATTTATGAGCCTTAAAATTGCATGAAAATGTAGTAATTGTTTCGTATTAAAAAGAGGTATTATGCTTCAAGAAGTAATCCAAAAGAAAGTCAATTTATTTCAGAAATAAATTTAGAATAAGGTAAGGCAAAAGGCATATTTAACAATCAAGAATCTTAAATCATTTTAAAAATTATTTATATAGTCTAACCCTAACCCTGCTCATATTTGACCCGAATAGATAGCTATTTTGTACAATTTCACCACTTCATACCACTTCAGCAGCAATTTAATATAATAATTTAGTTACACAATAATCTCACTGGGAATTATTTCTGAAGAAGAAACAACTATGTTTAATTAGTGGTCTTATAGGACATATTTAGCAATTATTGATCAATTATGACATTGTGTAAATAATAGAAATGCTTTCTCAAGGATGCCTGCAATACACCAAGATAACAAAACAAATTATTAAATCAAGTTCAGCTATCATTTAAAGCTGTCAGTTAAACCTGTCAATCTATACCAGCCACAAATACAAAATCAAAGTGCTTTTATGAAATGTAGCACAGTACTAAATTTAAAAAATAAATAATGAAATAAACAGTCTAAAGTCAATGGTTTTCTCCAGGTTTGTCTTGCCATGAAGAGAAAGGTTCCTTCTGTCCATGGAAAGAACCTGAATCCTATAAAAGGTTCTGGCAAAGGAGGGACCTGGGACATCAACTTTTGTCAAATCCCCCTTCATCATATAGCAAAACTTTTACATTCATCAGCAAATGAATGTAAGAATGTGTGTTCTGTCCCTACTTCTTCATTTTTCTTGGAAAGTGAAAAATCTTAATGACTGCTATAATTTCACATGTGGGTATCTTAGATCCAGGCAGACCTGTAATTAGAATTCTGTAACCCCAAATCCTCTGGTTTATTTTAAGTTATGCTCTTAAAAGCATGTACAATGCAATTTAAGGTACCTTTCTATCTTCCTCGCCAAGTGATCTGTAAAGACTTTGTTCCATTAGTGCTTATTAATTTATTTACAATATTTGTAAACCACTCCAGTCAGTTGAGACTCTGCATAACAAAGCTGGTATACATTGAAGCAGAATAAAACAACAACGAATAAGCAGAAAAAATAACATACCAAACATAAAATATATTAATTAACATAATGGTTGCTCAGAGGAAGGTGGCTATTGTGGAAAGATCTGTCTCCTGGCCCACAACCCAGTTACTATCTTGAGATGCACAGCATGCTTTCTTTGGATGTTCAGATCTGATGGGCAGAGACAATTCTGGCAATGGTTTTACAAGTTAAGTTCTGTGCACAGGTAGTTTCCTTTTCTGGTGAATACTACTGATCACTACAACAAACAATTCCACATAACTAACTATTCTGTAAGTACACAGTTTATTATGTGTTTAAGATATATCCATCCATCCATCCATCCATCCATCCATCCATCCATCCATTTCAACTAGAAATGTTAGGTTGTTGTGACTATATTCTTGATCAAATATAAGAAACATTCCTTCAGATCTATGCTTTTTTTAATATAACCAAACAATTCATCAAAATACTATAATTATGCATGCAAAATATAAAAAATGTAAAATGCAAAAATCATTGGTCTGACAGATTAATATAAACCCCCAATTTACCAACACAGTCTTCCCTCAAATATTCAAAATCTGTTAAACTGATGTCAGCATATCAGTAATTTCACAGTTTTAAAACAGTTAGAAATGTAATGACTACATTGCACTTGATTAAAGCATTTACAGCTCTAATCAAAACCTGACAGTAAGATCAAAGATGATAACTTAAAACTCTCTTCTAATTATGTTTAAAATGCCACACCTCAGGCCTGTCTCTCCCATTCTTTTTCAAACTAAATTCAGCTTAAGAAAGATCTAACACTTCTTAACAGTTCATTATCCAATAAAACTATTCAAAGCTTAAAAGCAATCTACACAATTAGTCAAGACCTCGGGGAGTCCACCGGTAGTCTTTATTACAGGCCTTCATATTAAAACACCTTAATTATATTTGTCAAATGGATTTCATTAAAAACCATCGTCACTTTAATTTTCATATTTTGACAGGGCTGGCATAGACATTATTACCACCTGCCATGCAATGAAGTACAACAAAATTAACAAATTCCTTCAAATATAATGGATTTTCCCCTTTTTTCCACCTTAACACATTTCTTCCGTCAAGAGAACAAATGGCAGAAATTAAGAACAGTTTAAAACCATAATATCTAAACAAACAATATAAGCTCTAACATCCTTGCAGCAAGCTTATATAGTCAGAAATCTTTTATATTTATATAAAAGCACATACCACATCTGAATTATAAAGACAAGACATCAAACAGAATTCACAGATATTTAATCAAATGACAACCATCAAGACTTGAAAGAAAAAGGCATTCTATCATGCATTTTATGCTGCTGCCACATTCAGGAATTGGTATGGCTTCTGTGGGCAATAATTATAATTATGGCTGGTTAGAATTATAGCACCAAGTTCTCTATATTTCCAGACACATAACAAACAACTAACAGAAATTATTTTATATATTTTATGGCAATTAGCAATATTCAAGGACTATTAATAATGAAAGTAGAAAGCAATAGTGTTGCAATACTACTTTTCTGAAATATACATACAGAATTACGTTAAGATGAAGACAATACATAAGAAGTTCATAGGAATGCAATTATAACATAAATAGGAAAAATGTAGTAATTTAGTAATATAATTCATAAAAATATTGACTAAATATAATTTTCGTATGCTGCTGGAGTCATTTTATAAGAATTAATTAGAACTCAGATTGGTTCAAGCTAAAGAGAGGGTGCAGACTGCAAATGACATAACAGAACTTTGCTTCCATAAAACGATGTTAAGAATAAGAACTGAAGATCTTTATTTCACAACTGCAGCATCTGCAGCAACAGTTACTAGGTTCAAAACAGCAGGCATGACCAGGCAACTGAAATCATGCCCCTTTCTATGAACATGCAGTGCATGTCGTGCACATTAAAAAGGGATGGGGCTTTGATTGGCAAGTTGCACCTGTTATTTTGAAACTAGCGAACACCCCTGTTTACATCTCTAAATTCATTCATTCATTCATTCATTCATTCATTCATTCATTCTTAAATTTATATGCCACCCATTTATTGCTTCGTATGATGTCATAGCAGTAATACTCTTTTCTGTTATCAATATTTTAAATTTCATTAAATAATCTTTGATTATTGAAAACTGCATGGACAAGGTTTTTGTTTTATTGGCCTGTTTAAAATGACAACTACCATATTTTCCTTTAATAAAACAAAAGCTACCTATTTATAGCATGATCCTTTAAGTTCTTCCTTTTAACTTCAGTAAGAAACTTATTTACAAAGTTATCATTATCATTAGTATTATTTATTCATTTGTATGGCCGCCCATCTCATCTAAGTGACTCTGGGAGGCTCACAACAGGTAAAACAATCCAATAAAAACAAGTTAAAAACCAATATACAAACATATAAAAATTGTCCAGAATCAATTTAAAAAACAGAAAATAACAATCAGCAGCAAAATTCATTCTACATCAGGTCAACACAGCCATTGTAAGAGCTTCCCACCACTGCCAGACACTCAGGCACAGTGGCAATGCCTTGTCTTCAGGGCCTTCCTAAAGGCTGGGAGGGATGAAGTTATAGTAAAAGCAGAGAAAAGGAAAGACTATGGAGAATCTTACTGTAAACACTGAAGAGAATACTAAAAACCATTGCAAAGTGTTACTACAACAAAACGTAGAACACTATTTATATTTAAAAACTTTGTGATAGTCACTCTTGATTAGATCTTGTACATGCACTTAAAAATATTTAACATTAATACATATAGTTTTTGGATTTGGGAACAGAACTTTGTTCTAACATATTGCATAGATCGTCGAATAATGATTTTATAGATTTTAGTATTCTAGAAAATTCAAGCAATAAAATAAATAAATGGTGAAAATAACAAAATAATTTATAAAAGCAAGTGGACTCTTGTGCTTCTTAGGACACTAAGGAACACAGATTATGTACATGTGCTAGGCTTATTAAAGGTACAGAATATATATTCATTACATAACTCTCATAAAATCTTTTCGTAACATTTGCATTTTTTATGAAGTACGTTCTATCTCCTGGACACTCATCAACAAGGAATAAATCCTTTTCTTAATGGTAAGTAATTTATTAGATCTGAATTACAGCTCATAATTATGGCAATTGTTTCCCAATGTTGAAAAACCGGACATCATTTCCATTACAGGGAAGAGATACAAAACATAGCTCAGTGCTGTACTTTGCTCACATCTATTCTGTACTGCTTGAAACCTGTCAGAAACAAAATGATCCTACAGAAACTGGTCATTGTGTCATAGAGAGAACATGCACATTGATGAATGTGGTCTTCTCTAAGCAACATATTTAAGATGCTCGTATCAATACTGATGAGACAGTTTAATGTCATTGCTTGCTAAAGAACAGGAATGTGTCATCAGTTTGATTTTCTATTTTCAAAGTGGGATTGCTATAAACTTGGGAGAAGGATAATTTAAAACCTTACTGGCAGACCCTTTCTTCCCAGTGTTCTCCAATGAAAAATAATTACAACAGGCTACCACCAGTCAGGCTGAACTTGGCACACCTAGCCTATCTAAGTGGGAAGTTCTTAGCCTTTCACCAAGAACTTCTCCCTTTAACTCTAGGAAGAATAGAAAAGAAAGGGCTTTAGATCTTCCTGTTTAAAGCCAGAAATAATGAACTCTTAAAACTCAATGCCAATCTAAAACATAAGGGATAATGTTATAGTTGTATGGTCTTGCATGCATGTAGAATTATAATGGGAAATTGCCTTAATAAACCATTTTTAATTCTTCATTTTCTTTTTTTCTTTTTCCCCTTTTCTTTTCAAATTAGCCCTATTTTCATTTTTATAGAATATGAAAGATAAGTTAAACCCAGCTCTTTGGAGACACTGACTGGGCCTAGTCAGCAAATCAGAAATTATTTGATGGCTATACCCATCTTCCGAATAACATTGTTGGAATGAAAAATGGTGTGAATTGTATAAAAAAAGATTATAGGGGAGAAGCTTTTATTTAAAAAAACCAAACAAACAATTCTACCTATTCAGACTTGTCGGCATAGGGTCAACCTACTAGATGCTTTACATAGCACTACTGTGCCACACCAAAACCAAAACAAACAAAACATCAACATTTAGGAGTGTGTCACAGCTACCCGTGTGCATACGTATTGCTTTACAAAAAAATCACAAGCAACCTAAAATATGCATTGATTAATATTGTACAACATGAATCACAAACATTTGAACAGAAGCAAGAAATATCTTATAGTGGTTAAGGTGCTGGAGTATAACTTAAAAAATTCAGGATCAAGTCCATCTTTAGCCTTGGGAAATGACTGGGTGACCCTTCAGGCCAACTTACCTCGAAGAGATGCTACTGCAAGAATGGGGGGAGTGTTTTTACAAAAACATAGGCAAAGGGGTTTAGAAGAACTATAAGCTGGCAGTTACTAGAGATCTTATCCACACATAAGTTTGGAGAAAAAAAATCCTGCCTGAAGCCTCTGCCGATCAGTACATATGATTCTGTTGTTGATATTCCAAATCCTAACCTACTATGGTCTGAGTCAATCACTATCATTCTGCTTACATTATCAGCTGGTTTTTATCACCACTGAAGAAGTGAAATATTATACCATACTCTTTCAGATGCATTTGTTATTGTTCAGGTAGCTCTGTACTCAATGTAAAAAAATTCATTAAATTTGAGATAGCATAGTATAGGAAAATCTTAGTTCAGTTATGGGTGCACTGGCTGGACTAACAAGGTGTCTCAGCCACACACACACCCTGATACTAACCTATTTTAGAGGCTGCTGTGAGAGCCAGTGCGGTTATAGTAGTTAAAAGCACCAGGCTAGAAACCAGGAGACTGTGGATTCTAGTCGTGTATTTGTCATGAACACAGATGGGTGGCTTTGAGTCAGTCACTCTCTCTCAGCCCTAGGAAGAAAGCAATGGTAAGCCACTTTTGCAAATGTTGCCAATAAAACTGCATAGACTTATCTAGGCAGTTGCCAGAAGTCAAGACTGACTAGAAGGCACACATTTATTAGCAGTTATAAGAACTATATTTATTTATTTTATTTATTTAAACTTTATTTATTTATTTTATTTATTTATTCGGCTTGTATGCTGCCCATCTCCCCCAATGGGTGACTCTGGGCGGCTCACTATTACTGAGATCATACATGTTTCAGGCTTAATTTTGGAAAGTTCTAGGCAGATACAAAACAACAAAGGCATCTAGTAATGATGAAAACAATAGATGTATATGAAGAGAAGGACATATAAATTGGAGATTTATGCCCACATCTAAACTTGTATCTTTAATAGTTCTGCGCATGAGGTCAGAAAGAAACATCTTTGAACTAGAGAAAGAGAGAATGTCAAATGATGATGATGATTGCTTTAAAGTTATAAACTGCTTTTGCCTTAGGGGATCAAGACAGCATACATAGGACTTCCTCTTCCAGTTTTTATCACCACAAAAGAACCCAGAGATGTATACATTTAAGCGTGCTTTTTCTTGCACATCCCCCCACCCCCCAAAAAAGAACCTTTCTGCTTTTTTGAACCCTTCAACATATTTGTTCTGCATGATTTTTTTCATTCTCTATTATTCCGGGGGCAAGAAGTGCTTAAATAACTTTCTCACATGTAAAGCTTTGCACTAAGTATCGATTAACTTTGGCTGGAAGTGACTATGAGGCATTTTTAATAATCAGCCCAGCTGTTCTGAGAGCATCCAGAATATAACCTCAGGTAACCAGCACACAACACAGAGCAGAATCTTTCTGCTAACAACATCTAGCAGTCTCAATACTGCTGCTAATATTTTTTCAAAGAGAAAAGTTGATTCTTATTTTAACAAGGAAGATAAGAAAACATGAACCAATTGAACATATTAAATCTTCTATCCAAAAACTTTAAATTTATATCTTTAAATATCTTAACAATTTTTAGATCTTTAATAAGAGATTAAAAACCTCTTTAGATATACCACCTTTCCTATCATTTAAATTTTCTAAAGGCAATACATTAAAAAGGGATCTTCAGCTTATCTAATGATAGGTACCTCAGCCACAGTTCATTTCATTATGAAAATATTGCCACAGCATACTTTTTTTCTCCTCTCTCTATTCCATATACATGAAAATAGATTAAATACAACAACTGGAATACTCTTATTACTTCAGTTCTCATAAGTTTATAAACAAAATTGAATTAAAACTTCCAAAATAAAATTTCTTATGTCTCACAAAACTGACTAGTAGTGATAGAATCAGTGAATGGAAACTCCCATGCATGCACTGATGAATAAACTAATGAGTGGTTTTTTTTTCAGTTTTCCAAAAGTATTGGGAGAGGAGATCCAAAGAACTTGGTGAGTGTTCTGATTAATAATTCCTAAGCATGGTGGAGATTTAGAGTCACCAGGTTCTTATTGACTCTTAACATTAGTGAATCAGGGTATGAAGTTAGTAATGCCTTAGAACAATCATTATTACTTATTGTACTTGCAAACAATTGTCTAACACCGAATTATGTGCAACATGTATGGAAATATCAGGTTTGTGATA
This sequence comes from Liasis olivaceus, assembly GCA_030867105.1. NCBI lineage: Eukaryota > Metazoa > Chordata > Lepidosauria > Squamata > Pythonidae > Liasis > Liasis olivaceus. The sequence continues at coordinate 45,168,736 of CM061353.1, forward strand.
TTCAACCATAGGTACATCATGGAAGAAGTAGATGTGGAGAATATGAAATATGTCATTTTCAGATAAAAACTGAAGAACATAAACTTTAAAGACATATGTGTTGATATGTTGTTCTATGACTATTGTTAATTGTGCTTCTCAATTATTATTTTGGAATGAAGTTTATTGATGTGTAATTTTAGATCCATTTGTTTCTTTCCTATTTGATTATAAATAACATTTTAATTAAAGAGGCGAGCAGGCAGGCAGGCTGATAGGCAGGCACGTTAATTGGAACTCAAATATGCTTTTGCTACTAACAGCAACTTGATGAGCATTGTTCAGTTACATTTTTTTCTTTAAATAGTATGGATTGATAGCTGTTTAATTCCAAGCTGGTACATATACAGAGCATGCATTCAATTGAGCTTCTTTGTTTTTAGTCTTCCTGGGAATAGTTAAAGAAAAATGTTGTATAGCCTAAAAAAGAAATGAACAACATAAAAATAGGTAACTCTTTACAGAGTATAAAACCAGTAAGGTTCACACCCCTCCGTGGGTGATGAATAAACATCATAAAAGTAAATAGTGCTCTAAAATAAATGTCTCTGGAAAATCCTATGAACAACCCACTCTTGTTGTCTTTTGGAAAGTCATTCAGAATAAATTGCAGGTGGTGTTAACTATGATTTCAGAAAATAGCTCCATATTAACATTTATGTTAAACATTTTAAACCATCTTGAATGAGGGTAACTGTTGAAAAAAATAATAAATAGGTTCCTTTGTGATATTGGATTATTCTAATTTTCTCTATATATTTTAAAACTAATATTTCTTGAGTTACAGGAATTTCCCTGAATGCTGAAGGTTGTAGTGATTTCCTACTGAAAGCTCTAAAGATATTAGCATTGTATAGGTGAAAAGTCATACAATAAGATTGCTGAATGATCAAAATAAAAATAATTCCCAGAATCATCTTTCTTTTCCTACTGCATCACTTTCAAGATTTGGAAAAAGCATGTAAAGAAAAATATTTTAGTAATTCACTAGGAATGACTTTGAAAATTTATGAAATAGGTAGCTGGAAAGTCACATGTATCATATTGTTATTCTATATAAGTAGGCATAGGATAAAATCTAAGAGGAAACAATTGTGACAAAGATATATAGTACACCTGATATATTCAGGGTGTACCAAACATCAGACCCCATAGACAATTTATTATATAAATTATATTAAATGTTTGAATGTTGTTGTTGTTCAGTCATTAAGTTGTGTCCGACTCGTGACCCCATGAACCATATCGCGCCAGGCCTTCCTGTCCTTCACTGCCCCCCTGAGTTTGCTCAGTTTCATGCTCATTGCTTCAGTGATGCTATCTAACCATCTTATCCTCTGCCGTCCTCTTCTCCTTTTGCCTTCAATCTTTCCCAGAATCAGGGTCTTTTCCAAAGAGTCCTCTCTTCGCATTAGGTGACCAAAGTATCTGAGTGTGAGCTTCATTATCAATCCTTCCAATGAGCAATCAGGGTTGATTTCCTTTAAGATTGACTGGTTTCTGCCATTAGGGTGGTATCATCTGCATATCTGAGGTTGTTGATGTTTCTCCCTGCAATCTTAATTCCGGCTTGTGATTCTTCCAGCCTGGCATTTCTCATGATGTACTCTGCATATAGGTTAAATAAGTAGGGTAACAGAATACAGCCTTGTCGTACTCCTTTCCCTATTTTGAACCAATCGGTTGTTCCATGACCGGTTCTAACTGTTGCTTCTTGGCCCGCATACAGATTTCTCAGGAGACAGGTAAGATGGTCTGGTATCCCCATCTCTTTAAGAATGTTTGAATAGGTTGCCATTTTCTTTCAAACAGTTCTTTACTTTTTTGACACATAACCTTTGAAATTCCTAAGTAAGTAATATTTTGTGATTCACCTATCGGGCCTGATTTTTGGTACCCTCTCCCCCCACGGTATTTTAAAAAGAGGTTTAACTGTCCTGATTCAAAAAACAAAAAGTTTCAAGTTAATGCTTTAGACAAGTTCATGCTTGAGACAAGAAAAAGAAAAACCAAGCTGTGTTGCATGCCTCTGACAACAGGCAATATAGAGCAAATTTCAAGGGAAAAAAATAATTGAAGTTCTTGTTATACAGACTTTTTAACAATATTGGCTTTAATATAAGTAACATGATACAGTGCTCTTGTCACATGAAAGAAAAATGGAGACAAATGTGTGAATGGTTCAGAGTGTTACATCACTCAGTGAAGTCAATCAGAAGAACGTTTCTGTTTCTTGGGAGTGTATCCTGGGAGTCTATCAATATGGTTTTCAGCAGTCATGTGGCTGGGATATTAGCAGTGCCTTATGGAGGTACAAGATTGTGGTAACTGATCATACCAGGATAAAGTGCCTCCTGTATGTTCAATATGTTTTTGTGTCCTTGTGAGACCAGAACATTGAATGAGCATGTAGTTAAGGCAACAAACGTAGTCACTGAATAAGTTTCTTTAAGATTCTTGGATGTAAAGTGATCTGGTTCAGGGAACTTAAGACTGTTCGGGGTTGCCAGATGCTTCCTAACTACTTTTTAATTTAACTTGGGTTGACATTCTTTGTGCAACTGTTTTCCATAGGACTATTTAAACACAGCTCTGCTACATTTACTTCTTTACATATCTAGATGGGTATGGTTGTATTCCTAGGGACTGGGTCCTTGGAATTAAGAAAAAGGGAGAAGAAACAACCCAACCAGTTTTATAACCATAGCATATATTCCAGCCACATGATTGCTGAAAATCCTACTGATATACTCCCTACTAATTCTATATCATATGCCTGTTACTATCACCCCAGGCAAATTTAACATCCATATTACACACATCCCAAAGGGGGGGAGGGGAGTTGTATCCTAGCCCCATTGTTGCTTAATTTCTACATAAATTACTTGGTAGGTTATCTAACAAATTTGGACCTTCATTCTCCCAAGTTGAGAGAAAAATTTGTTTCCACTCTATTATATGGAGATGACACAGGATATGTTATCTAGGATTCCCATACATATCTCAGAATAGCATTGAGGGCCCTTATGCAATTCTGCATAAAAAATATATTGGAAATTAACTATCAGAAGACTAGAATTATGAATTTGGCCAGGAGACTCAAAAGCCATGCCTGGCATATAAGCAGGCACTTAACTGAACACATCAATACATATTTGGGGCTGATATTTCCTACTTCCATTGGTAGAAAGTGTTATGCCTCCAATACCACTCAAAATGCACAAAACATTGTATCTGCCATCCTTGAATTCCTGCAAAAAAAGAGGAGGGTGTATATACCTGCTGCCCTCAAAGCAAAAATACTGGCAAAGAGGCTCTGTGGTACACAATTGGCTTCATAACCTAATTTTGGCTTAGAACATGTCTAAAGTTTGAAAATTGGCATTCTGGATTGCCATTTCAGATCAGCATGTTGTCCTACATTAAGACGAGTGGTGACAGTGGAGACTAAAGCATGGATATCTATATAAATTTACTGTCTCCTTTTTGCTTCTTTGGGCCTTGCCCTTATATCTTTGGCAGATGGATTTCAGTCTGTTTGGAAGCAATCCCTGGCAGTCAAATTAGTTCTCTAGGACTTGCTCTCTCCTATTTAATCAGGCCAGCTGTATGCTGAAACAGCACATAGTGGCCATAGAGCACCATGAGCAACATATGAACCAAATCGCCTTATTACTGATAACTGCAGACATTCAGTAATATTTGCAGCAGATCTTATGCAATTAGAAGTAACAAAACATAGAAGAGCCTTTACCTTTGCATGGTGTAATGTTCTCCTTCAGCTGTTTTGAAAGAAAAAAGATCCCACTGCTGGAATGTTTAAGCCCCTATGAGTATGGGGAAATTGACTCTAGTAAGCATGTTCTTTTTCAGTCTTTACATCAAAAATTGTATTATCCCTCCACTACATGAAATGTTTCTAAGTCATACAGCTCTAGTGTTTTTATTATTCTCATATCACAATACTGTTATAACATTAAAAGTTGCTATATTTTGCACTGCAGCATGTAAAAACACCAGGAATTGACTGCCAGTAAGAGCCAGACGAAGACTATACCCATACATATATTTTTAGATCTGTTTAAGTCATCTAAGCTTCAGTTTTCATGAATATCAATCTTTGGTCTATCATGGCTATTACAGTCTTAATATTTATTTTGATTCCTACATAGAGTGTTCATCATTCTGTGCTTGTAAAGCTAAGTTTTAGTAATGTACAGCTTAGATCACTTCTGTATAGGAGTGGTTTTCTTTTTTACACATTTATTAATACTCACAAAACTTTATATTTTATTATGTTTTCTTTTTCTATATAATTTTAGTATTAATATTTAATGAAAGCAGACATTGTCAATAAAAGTGATAATGTGAATTGATTATTTTTATTTATTTACATCTAGATTGATAAAGTTACTGACTATATCACTTTTATGCGAACTTATGCTGATCTGTTTACAGTTTACAGTTCCTCTTTAGGATAGAGACTGAAATGAAGTAGGGGTTGAAGAGCACTACCCTTTCCCATCACCTGCCTGTAATTTTCTCCTAGCACTGGGCCCATCTCTTTCATTTTGTCTTTTACTATTGACATACTAAAAATGTCATTTTTATTAGCTTCCCTTGTGACGCTAAAGTTATTTTTTCTAACTTTCTTTCTGCAGACAGTAGCTACTTCTCAATATACTTTTTTGGCAATTATACCCAACTTCTATTTTCTATACATGTCCCTTTTTATTTTTAAATAAGCTTTATGCTCACCATGCATCTGCAGCTAATTTCCTAAGCTGTTCCACATTGGAAGAAAAAAAGATGTGGGACTAAAAAATCTTACTTGGAGCTGCTGAGTCTAAATAAGACAAAACCAAATATTACTGAAATGCTTGTAAACACCCTTCCTTCAGCCAAATACAAGAAACACGCCATCATTCTTTTGATTCAATGACTGATACTTCAATTAAACATGGAGCATAATGAATCACATGATATACATTACACTTTCCTACCTTTGTACCAAAAAAATGGAAGAACTCAATGAATTGGCATTTATTACAAGTGGATACATAAGCCATCATTATTAATTTTCTAAAATGAAGGGATTGGCAATATGACATACAATACAGACTATACTTTCAGTATACAGCAGCCAATTCTATTCTGGCCAGGGCTTTCTTAAGTTTCATTTACAGGCAATGTTTTATCATGGAACACTGTCAGATCTCAAATGAGACAAACAATAGAAAAAGTATCTGTTGATTAAAATGATTCAATTATTAAAATATTCAGGAAGGCCAAAGAACTTTACAAATTAGTAGAAAATACAAAACTCAAATTACTTTTTGTTACTTTAGGAGCATACAATTGTGCTCCAGAAAACATACTTTCTATACACTTTTGTTTGAGGATGTATATATGGGCGTGAATATAAAAACATTATATTTATCGTAAATTCCAAGGCATCTCTTTCAAATGGCATTTCTTATCAATATAAGCTATATAGTCCTTACAAGGCAGGGACATTCATTATTTCCAATCTCAAATAAGTCTTTACTTAACTCTGCAAGAACTCTTCAAAAGTTGTAATTTTAAGCAGTTAGCAGCATTATTTTTAATGTATGCATGCAACCTGATCCAACTGAAATGTCTAGAAAAATATTTTCATTTAAAGGACAGTCTTTTATTGACTGATACGTTTATTCAACATCGTTGTCCTTCATTTCTTGTGATATTCATTCACTCATACTGTCTTATCATTCATACCTCAATCATTGACATAAAAATCTCCTATATTTATCTAAATTATATTTAGTAACTGAATATTCACTTTTATTTTTAATTACACTTACTTTCTAATCCTCCCCAAGGAAAGAAACATTGCATATCATTTAATGTAATAAATATTTTCCACTGTGTGATAATCACTAATATTATAAACCAATCAATTTATTTTACAAGGTTGAGGAGAAACAGAAGTAATGACTCTCTGTCAGATGAGTCAATTTTAATCAGCTCTCAGATCTCATAATTTTTCTTTATTGAACAAGTATGTTAATACAACAGATTAAATTGTTTTCATGTCATGTTCAAATAGAATGTTGTTGTTGATCAAGATTCAGGTATGAATATTATATACACATACATACACACAATTCCAGGAATTATCCTCATTGCTCCTCTCTCTCTCTCTCTCTCACACACACACACTCCCAAATTATATTTACTGCTACTGCTTTTTTTTCACAAACTATATACCTAAAAATAAAGTATAAAAATCACTAGAATGAATCCCCAACAGCCTCCACAGTAAAGGCAATAATAAGCAAGAATCTATCTTACAGTTTTAAGATCTTATCCCTCTAAGCCATCATGTTGACTAAACCTCTGTTTTTTGCTCACTAAGGAGCTAACTACAATTTTGAAACATACATACACAAACTGAAACTCCCTTTAAGCAAAAATAAAGTTGCTTCTTTATTACACAAAGGCTTTTCTTCTGATACTTGAAAATATAGTATAGTATTAAATCATGAGTTTAAAATATAGTTTTAAACTCATGATTTAAAAGTATGGAAATATTCAGTATGGAAATTATTCACTAGAGACAAATGGCAACTCAAAATACAAAACTTAAGTCAAGCATGTAGTATGACAATGTGTTTTCTAGCATTAGTTGATCTATCATAATACAGCTGAACTCATTTTACTATAAAAATATTATAGTAAGATAAGTCTTTAATACATTCATCACTCTAATCCCTACCATTTCCACTTTTTGTCCTTGGATGTTTTCCTAAGCAGCTGAGTTGAGAAACCAGCTTTTCTTCACTCATCCTTGCAGGTGGCCTCTGTCACCAATTTGTGGATACTGCTAGAGTAGCCTAACATGCCATTGTGGGACATTTCTGACCCTTGAAGCTAAAAGATTTTCCTTCTCTCCTACCATCTAATCGTTTTTCCTCCCTTCCTGGCTTTTACTACCACCATGAGGAACTAACCTCAAAAGAGCCTGACTTCCCTTGCAGAAAAGTATAGTTCCCAGTGGGTTACTGATGCTAATATGGACATACTTCACTCTGGAGATCCCTCAATCTTTTGTGATCTATATTAGGAGAGTTTTATTTTCCCCCCTTCTTCCATTAGTCCCACAAACCCCATTCTCAGACACTACCCTGTTAGCTGGTGCAGGGATGAATCTCACCCCATGTTGCTACTAGCAGGTCTGGCTGGCCTAGTAGTAAAGCTGTTTGAGAAACTGGAGTTGGGCTGATTGGAACTTGTTCACTACCACTTGCTGCTTCCCCAACTGGAATGAACCTGACTGCCTCCTGCTGGGCAGCTTTTGCCCTAGCTGCCACTTTTGCCACTTTTCCCTAGGCATTTAATCTTGCTAATGGAAACTGAGGCTGGCTTGGGCTGGCTTCTTAATTCTTTCACTGACTGTGGCTTAATGCTGTTTAGGCTTGGGTATTAGCTGGCTTGGCTGGGGTTTCCTTCCTGCCCTGATGGGCTGTCTGGTTGTCCCTAGTTTATTGTTTCTGGCCCCAAGGGGGAACACCTGGGCTTGGCTTCCATGCTGTCCCTTTTAGTGCTGCCAATGGGACTTGGTTCCACTTTCCACTACCACCACTTCTGCCCAGAAATGTATGGCTACCCTCTCACAGCCACATCCAACTGTTGCCATTGAGTTCCAGACTCTACCATCAGTTGACCTTCTTGAAGTTTCTCTCTTAGCAGCTCTTCACATTGCTGTCTCATCTCCAAAAGCCTCTGGCCACCACTTCCAGTTTGCTGCTGCTGACTACCACCAGCTACTTTACTTACTGAGCATTGCCTCTCCACTGCTCGTTTGTCAGGTGATCTCCCTGTTACTCCCTCGTTGCCATAGCCTGATTCCTGACACCAGTCTAGATCCCACACTATACATTGTCAGCTGTTCCCGCTGGCTTAGCCTGAGTTTAGACTTTCCTCCATGCCAATGCCCAATCTGTTAGCTGAGCTCCCTGGAATCCCATAGCCCAGTGCTGACTTCCTAATCTCTGGAGTTTTTGGTGACATCCTCTGGTATTCTGGAACACTGGAGCTCTGCTACTGGGATCAGCAAATCAATGGAGTCAGTAGCAGTCTTCTTTCTGCCCCCAATCTTCTGAAGCATGAAGAACCTGTCCTGCCCTTGTGACTATCAGCTGTCCATATAACCCAAGAGTAATATAGATGAATTGTTTCCTAACTATATGATTTTGTCCTGTACATCCCTGAAGTATAATTGAAATGTATAAGTATTAAATGACTATAGATATTGAGATGAGGAGGACTGCTTCCTCAATATTTTAAAAACCTTCAGAGAAGGTGTAGAAGATATACAAAAGGCTATGAGGAATTACATGTTTCATTCCCTACTATTGTATTGTTTATAAAATATTGTTCAAAATGTACATGAGAACAACAGAGATGTCTACGGTCCAAACAGAATATATTTTTACAACTAGATTTTTTTTAAGGAAAAAAAAAACCCTTTCTGCTTTAATAACAACATTTTACACTGCTATAGGCAAAGCCCCAAGAACTGTGAAATGTTTACCTCAGAAGGATAAACAGTAACCTCCAAACATAAAGATCTTTTTACACAGACTGGAAGTAAATGGTTTAAAAGCATTAAGACTACAATGTGTTCCATATCACAATGTTCAAAGCCATCAATCATATATAATCCAGAACATATGAGGCAAAAACTGTTAATAATGTTAATAACGTTAAACACAAAGTGTTTAATACCATTACAAAGCAAGTCTTTCCAGGTATACTACCCATTTGCTAGACTTAAATGAAGTGGAGAAATGTCTGTATGTATATACACAATACCATTAGTAGCAATTTATCATGCGTTTTTAAAGTGATAGGCAGCACTTTGTGAAACTGCCAATAAACTCTAACGGGAACAGTCTTAGCATTGGGATTGAAGTAATACATTTTGAGATATTATAGTTCTCTTTTATTTGCTTTTTTCATGGAACAAAGCATTGTTTTGAACATATTTATGGCTCTCCTCAAAAGTTTCAAAATAATTAATATCATCATCTGCCATTAAAGAATATATTTTAAAAAATCCCTGAGAAGGCAATAGACACATCAGGTATTATCCCATTAATAAAAGCTAATTATCGTATTTGTTACAGCTAATATTTTTAAAACCTTTGCATAATCTGTTACTGAACTGAATGAGTGTGCATCTGATGGCAGGCATATTTTAAGAATCCACATCATGAGTCAGCTGGGGCACTGTGGCTGTCCCCTACAGAGTCCAGGAACCAGCAGTATAGCATGAACTGACATGGAGGTACATTATTTCAATCACAGGAGACAAAGAATACAAAAGTAGAAAGCAAAGAGGCAAATAAAGTAACCATTTACATGAACAATCTCCTTGTGTCCTAGCATCCCTTTTAACTAGTTTTTTGTAGATGAGTAGTCATAGAGGAGGCTCTGATTCAAAACATCTACGGCAGATTTACCAGCATACCACTGCTGTCAGCTAATTTCACAACAATTTCTCTTCACATTACACTACCTTACCTCTTGGAACATAGGATTCCCCCCCCCCCCCACCCTCATTTATTGCCTTTCTCTGGTTAGGAACTCTTGGATTGACTCTCACACTTGTGTCAGGCTGAATAAAGAACAAACGTTACTGTAACCTTAACCTGCAGCCTGGCACTGGCTTGGCCTTTCTGTTTTCTAGTGTAGTTCAGGGGTGAGCCAATATTTCTTTTCTAAGAGTGTGAAAATTCATTGAAAAAGGTGCTTTGGAAACTGTTGGAGTATATTTGTAGAGCCTCTTAGGGTCACATAACTATTCTCGGTTGCCTCTGCAAGTGTCTGTATAGTGTCTGTTATATATAACTAGTTTGTTTTACAGGGAAAAAAATGAATAAAAGTGGCTAGGTATGCAAACACATGTGGTGACAGCTAGGAATTGTGAGCCTGGAAAAGGATGTGGCTGCTTTAATTATTTGAAAAGATTTGCCTTAGCACTGTATGTGATTCCATGTGTCTTGAAATTCCTCTTTCAAAAGATCTGCACAACTTTAACAATTTGTCTAATTTGTCCCATTTTTTTTTAAAAAGTAGCCAATATGGCTTATTTCCTTTTATAAGAACAAGTTGTAATAAATAAAACTGACATAGTTATAAAACGATATTAACAATAAGCATTTAGAACTGCAGATGCTAGAGAACAGCAGAAAAGAAGGTAGGGAAATGCAGCTATTCAGAGTGGAAAAGGAGCTTCAAATGGAATATGGGCATTCTCACTGATCCTCCTTAAGTCAAATGTATTCCTGGATCCATGTGGCTACTGTGCAAACCTAGGAAAAGCAATAGCTTCTTTAATGAGGTGCTGTTGGGTGCAGTGTACATTCCCACTTTCCCCCTGAAGCACCCTTTCTGCTTCAAACCCTAATAGCTGCACATCGCGAATCCACACTATTTTCTTCAATACTGTAACTTCACTTTGGGTATACCAAGCATTTAGGACAATTTTATATTTACATTTTCCCAACATGCTAACACATTTATCACACATAGAATTACTCATCCTGTAACATACAAAGGCAGCTGTTTTCATTTGTGAGTACAAAAAATGGAAGCAGCTGTGATGACTAAATATCTGGCAAATGGATCCATACCTGTTTTGCCTTTCATAGATTAAAGAAATGTGTAAATTTTACTTCTTCCTTTCACAACAATTGACTCTTAAGCTGGAATATATAATGCTTGAAATTCAGAGTTCTCTTCATGTAATTGCCATGCTAGATTTATCCATTGAAAATATTTGTATCCCATCTTTTTGTCAACTATAAATGCAATGGACATCAAATATGAAAAAGGCATCATGTGTTATCAGTTCTGAATAGAAAAGAAGCATTTGGCCCAAACTGTTTTCCCTTCCTCTCATATCTCTCTTCTGACATGAGATTTCATTTCTGGTTTTATATTATTTATTATCTAAATTATGGCTTAGAGTCATTTAAAAAGTTAGAGAAACAAATAACTACTGTTAAGGAACCATGGACTTAATAGTTTAATAAATAATGAAGTGAACTTTTAGATATCTCTTTCTTTATGTGATATTTGGGAGCTTAAATTCATTAATCAGAAGTTTAAAATATATCATAATCACTGCATGGTTTGTGATACTATTCACATTTCTCTTATAAGGAGGAGCTGATTAAAGCTATACTGCATTCTTTTTTTTAATATTTTGATTTATATATAATTATCTCCTACTTTTGCATGGAAATACCTGTGATATCTAACTCTATTCCCTTTTTTTCTGTTTTCTAAAACAGCTATCTTTTCAATTCCCTAAATTCTCTAGCCTCTTCCATAGCTACAATTATTATATCTATTTTATGGAATTTGCAGCTGAATCCAAGATAAATGACCACTTCAAGATCTCTGGGATGCAGGTTGATCTTTCATTACTGTCATACTGAGTCAGCAAATCCACTTTAGTTGTAGAATGGCAGTTATCCATGCTTTATCATTTGTTTATCCAGGACAGCCTCAACTCTAAGGCAGCATCTGGTTTTCTAAGATATCCGGTTTTTGTTACCCAATTTTCCAGCTGAATTGAGAGAGGCACAAGAAAGTCAAGTGACTTGCCCAAGGTCATGTAGTGTCAGTAGCTTGGAACAGATTGTCACCCATGATCCTCCTAGCTTTCAATCCATATGGCCTCTACAGTGTTGTTCTGCAGCAGAGACAAATTGTCTTGTCATAGAAATCTTAAAATAATATCAAACATTTTTACTGTATTTGTACATAGGATGTATACCCCAGGCTTTTTAAAAATTATACGAAGTTTGTTAAATTAAATATATTAGAGAATTACCTGTTTGTTAAGCATTTGCAATAACCTTTCTCCAAGTTATAAATATGACAACTTGAAAATATGGTATTTTCTTGTGCTTTGTGATCATTAACAGAGGAATTCTTAGCAAAAAAAAAGTTCTAGTGAGCTTTATGAGACTAATTACCAAGTGCATGAGACTGTAGCCTTAAAGTTTTAATCTACATATTGAATACACTCATAACTTTGCATTAAAGCAAAATGAAATGGATAGTTGAAGAAAAATATCTAATAATGTTCATTCTTTAATACATTGGAACTCAAGCTTTTTCTCCCATTTACTAATTAATGATATTAATGTACATATTTGCCTAATAATTTGTTAAGAATAGGATATTATTACCTTATATTTTGCATACCTTGCTTACAAATAAGCAACCAGTTGTAACAATGAATCATAATAATAAAGGGTAACAGAGGGTAATTGGGGGTAATCGAGAATAGTACATCTTCAGTGGCAAGAACTATAAATCATAACATGTTGCCTGCTCCCCAACAATATCTATTGGAAGCTATCAAAATATACAAGGTTCTGTCCTAGGGTCAGGAGGTTGTGGGTGACTGGATGGGGAAGAATAGGCTTTGGCTCAACCCTACCAAAACCAAGTGGCTCTAGGTTTTGAGCTCCACAAGTCCTGGAACTTTCATCCTTGACTCTGAACAGGATTGTACTGCCCCACTTGGATTCATTGCACAACCCGGGAGTCATCCTGGACTCATGGCTCCTATTGGAACAGCAGGTAGAAGTTATGGCTAGGAGGGCCTTTGTGCAACATGTTGTGTGCCATTTGCTCCTGTTACTGGATTAGGGGGCCCTGCTCATAGTCACTCATGCCTCAATCACCTCCCAATTGGATTACTGCAATGTGTTGTACATGGGGCTGTCCTTGAAGACCATATGGAACCTTCATTTGGTCCAGAATGCAGCAGTGCAGGTAGTTATGGGTGTTCCTTGATATGCCTGTGAGACATCCACAAGTTACTCCACAAGCTACAGTGGCTCTCAATAGGCTTCCAAGTACAAATGGATGTTATTGCCTGTGAAGTCCTATATGGCACAGGACTGGGTTACTTGTGGGACTACACTCCTGAAGGTGTCTGTCCATTTCAATGCTACAGGGAGGACACACTCCAGGCCCCTTCACTGTGGGATCTTGTACCTTCTTGGTGGCAGCCCTGCCTTTTGGAATGATTCCCTGATATATAGTTGGCTCTGACTCTGCAGGCCTTTGGAAAGGTAGTCAAGAAAGCTATTACTCCAGGCCTTTATATCAGAATGAGTAGAGTCCCAATAGGATGAGTTACAGTATATTTTAATTTTGGTTGCCACTTAATTGTTTTAGTTGATTTTTAATGTTATATGTTGTTTTCCTTTGTGTTTTGTGTAAGTTATTGATGATTTTTGCACATCATAAATGTTGGAGTACAAAAGAATCATGTTGTTTGAATTGGGTGGCCACATAAATGCTCCAAATGAATGAATGAATACATGAATGAATGAATAAATAAGGTGGCTATGGTACTGCAATCCAAGTCCAGCCTTTTTTGTACATGAGTCAATATTGTATGCACATGCAAAAGGGGTGAGCCTGGGATTGTGATCCCATACCTGCCATCTTGCAGATTTTGACCCCACAGTTCTGTAGAAGCCTCTGGGCAAGGTAATTCATCATCATGGGGTGAGATATCATCAATATGCTTTTGATATCCAACTCTACATTTCTGCCCTGGGACAAAGAGGTAACAAAGTGGAAGTCACTCATGCCCTTATCATCTCACAGTTGGACTACTGAAACTTGCTCTATAGTTGGCTATTCTCGGACTATTTGGAAATTTAAATTTGTACAGCATGGAGCTGTCTGAGTAGTTATAGACTTATCCTAATTCACCCATGTAGCACTGCTACTGTGGAACCCAGATTAGCCACCTAGGCAGATTATAAATCAAACCAATAGATACATTATTTTCTACTCACTTTTTATAGTGCATTTAGAAGACTCAGGATTCAAGTTGTTTGCTCTATAGCCACTGTTCTTTTTTTAGACTAGAAAATCTGACATTTTGGAAAGAAAAAAAATCACAATCTCAATTTTTTTTTCTTTGACTATTCTTTTCTAAATTTGAGGTGCACAGAGAAGTATTAGACAGGTAAACAGATCACAATGTATGTATTTTAGGTCACCTTCACTATTATCCTGTTTATACAATTTTATGATCTTTTGGCTTGCACAAAGGTGCCGTATGTCATTTTATTTTCCTAATTATTATCCAAATATTCTTGTAGTGGCACTTAAATGAAAACATGTTTTAATACAAATTTAAGAAAGAATTAAAAAATCATGTCGTCTTTCCAGTAGGTGTCATTTTAATCCCATTTTAATGTAAATTTGTTTTGCCAAGGTTATGACATATATTGCCTCTTCCCTCTCTTGCTTCACTGTTACAGCAGTGTAAGAGGTGATTTCAGAAAAGCTAATGGAGATGAGCAGCAGTGGCAGAACTTTGCTTGGCTCATTTTCATAAACTGAAGCATACAGCCTTCAAACCACCACAGAAACTTCATAGCATACTCTGGAAAGTGCCAGCATAAGCAACAGGCAGAAAAATGGTACCAGGACAGCGGAAGATGTGGCAGCAGAAACTATTGGGTCAGCCCAAAATGGAGATTTTGGTCTGCTTCCAGTCTCAATGGGTTCATTTTGCCTTGTGATAAGGCTGGCTCTACCTTCTTAGACTGGCAGGGATAAATGCTTCCTTAAAAAAGGAATTCAACATACTTTAGTAAAACTAGTGCTATAATTCAACTGTATGTTTCACATTCCTCATTATTAGGACTAAGCAAATCCTTTCAAAGAAGTGCTTCCCAATGTGCAGGAGCATGTACAAACACTTCTCTTCTAATCGATAACATCTTTCTCCAGGCTAGCATAGCTGCTTCAGAAGCTGCCCTAAGCTATCTCTATATGTGTGTGGAGCTACTTTGCTTCAATGGGGGGGGGGGGGGAAGTGAAGTGGCTGTACATGGATGTCGATGTGGCAAACAGCCAAGGACAATTTGTTTGCCACCCAGAGTTACTTGCTGAGATGGGTGGCTATACAAATTGAATGAATGAATGAATGAATGAATGAATGAATGAATGAACGAACAAACAAACAAACAAACAAACAAACAAACAAACAGTTCTGGGGCCTGTAAAAATATATTATTTGCATAGTGGTACTATCAAGCCAGAAAATTACTGTTTCTGGAAACAAAATCTTAATAGTAATTCTGAACTGAACTCTAGTAACCAAAAATATTTGTTTCCAAAGTGGTCTCTAGTTTTCCCTTTCAAAAACAGATCCATTAGCCACATATTCCTCATCTCTTAAAAGGTTCATACAAACATAGTGACACTCAGGATGACAGTTTTAGACAATGTTTATCATATCCCTACAGCCTTGTGTGTGTATGTATGTATGTATGTATGTATGTACGTACATACAGAATATATATATTCTGTTTTAATAAATTAGAAAGCCTGAATTGGATATTTTCATTCTTTCTGAAAGTTATATTTTATTGGCCTTGAAAAGTATCCATGTATTGTATTTGACTGATATAATATTAAACCAAATTGGAGGACAACTTACACAATTCTCTATTTTGCCCCTTCAAAGGGGCTTATGGAGTATGTTAACAATGTAATGGTTCAATTTGTTGTAAATATTCCATTTATTTTAAGAGAATTATACCAGGTTTATACTGTATTTCACAGTATGAATCCTTTATAAAAATCCACTGCTCTAATAATTTATTACAGGAATATTTAAAGTTTTGTTCAAGATGTTGAACAACTGTACAGTTCCTGTTAGCATATTCCTTGGGGAAAGCACTATCCACCCAAATCTCCAATTATTGCTAGGACATCATTACATTCACAAATCTTTTTGACTGCTAATAATTATGATTTTTTTTAAAATGCAGTTGAACGGTTGCTATACTGTATTGTTTTGACACACGTTATGCATACCTGATGTACAATATCTACATATATCATCCGTTCTGCTGGATTGATCTATAGAAAAGATTCTTTATAAAAATCTGCTTACCCTTGCTGACCTGTATGTATGAAAGAAGAAGAAAAAAACACTACTTTCTTCTTGTTCTCGATGATCAACTTCATCTTACTCTCCATCACCTCTTGCCGCCCCACATATCATTGGATTTATATTGTTTTGATTCCTTTCAAACATTGACTTGTTACCAACATCTGACAACAATCTTCTGGAATGGTGTGATTTTACACACTGACTAGATCCATAAGTCTCTATAAATCCCTCACCATTAGAGTACTATAAAAATGACTTACTGTGAACAGTAGCCTTTTAATACATAATCATATGGTTCTATACTTGGACAAGGAGGAGATGACCAAAAATTCATTATGTTTTTTTGAAATACATTTTATATTTTCAACACTTATTCCTTACTACTGTCATATAATAGTATGAAATAATGAATGTGTTATATACAGCTTGTTTTTATATAACATTTAATAAGCTTAGTTCAAGTTTTTTAAAGTCTTTTTTTTAAAGACATTTAAATTACCAGTTCCCAATTAAATTAGAGGCAGGTTTATGAATGAAGTGTTTAAGTACCTTGTTCTATGATAAGGTAAACATGCTAAACTGGGAAGGATAGCTAATACCTCATAGGACAAGAATAAATTTCAAAATAGGAAACTAGGCTAAAATTTACAAAATTAAATTCAACAGAAAACAAAAGAAAACAAAATCCTTACCTAAATAATGATGGAGGTATAAGATGAGATCTCTGGCTAGATAATAAACATTAAGATTAATTTCGGATTGTAATCCAACATCAGTAATCGAGATAATGAAAAACACTGAACAGTCCTCCAAAATATGCTAATAAGTTTTCAGCCAGTAGTAATAAAATCCTACTTCATTATATTCTTTCTGCAGTAATCAAGACCTACCTGAAATACTTGTCTATCAGTTCTGAAAGCTACTTTTTAAATTCAGTTCAATAGTGAAAATGAATTATCTAAGGTGGTAAGAGGGTAGAGAGCTTTCCTTTCTAAGTAACGTTCAAGGAAAAACTGGAAAACCAATCTCTAGAAGATTCCCTATATCAAATGGAATTGGGTGTAAATGACCACCTGCTAGTCTATCAGTGTATTTTATTTTTTATTTATTTCATTTCTATAGCTTTTATATTGCTTTTATAAATATTGCTTTTATAAATATACTTAGATTTAGATTTACAGATCATTTGCACTGCCATAGATTCACTGAGATGAACAGAATTAAAAACAAAAATAAACCACAACTTGGGACCATGTATTTCAAAGAACTCTTACTTCTAAATCAGTGGGATTTAAATTAGTCATGACTAATTTATATTCCAGTGATTTCAAAGCTGGTTTATACTGTAAACTGGTATCTATCTATCTATCTATCTATCTATCTATCTATCATATTTTGTTAATCCAATCCTATAAACTCAATTTCTATTGTATCCATTTATGTCTGGATGGGGAAGAAAAAACAGTTTAAAGATGGTAAAACAACTCACTAATCACTCTACTAGATTATTCATTATGGTATGCCAGGAGGACACAGTGAGTATAATTTATGCCTGACCAAAAATTGCTCAACTATATCAAAGGGTAAATTTAAACCCTCAATATGAAATAAAAATATCTTCAAAGTAAAGGGGAAAACAGGACATTTATAGTGATGATTACCAGTAGAGTATGAAAGTGCATGTGCCCTCAGATAAATATTTATTTACCTATTTTCCATCCCCATCCCCAATTATTGGTTCTCTGTGATTGCTTGAAGGAGTTCTTCCTTTATTGTCATTTATAAACTGCTGTGCTGCATAAAACACATTCAAAACAGTGAACAAAACTATAATAATTAGTGTGGCAGACTTGGACTGGGACTATTAAGATTGAAATCTCCTTGGGCCATTCACTAATTTACCCATAGGGCTGCCGTAAAGATAAAACAGAGATGGGGAGAGAAGCATATATACTGTCTTGAACTCCTGGAGGAAAAGTGAGGTATAGCTAGAATAAATACATGAAATAATCAATATTCCATTCATCTCCATATAACTAGCAGAGTCAAATTTTAGAACTCCTTTAAGCTCCACTATTTTAGTAGATCATCAAAAAAAAAGACCATGTGGCAAAACTTAAACAAATCTTATGTTTTTCCACAGAGCAACAAAACACCAAAGAGTATAATGAAACTTTGTTGATGTTTTATATCCTATCCATTTCCTTTACCACAGGAAAACTCTAGTCAAGCTAGAAACAGTTTGCAAAGACAGTTGAATGAAGTAAGAAAATGAGAGTGACAGAGAGAACAAAAATAGTTAACAGTGGGGCTGTTGCTTTTCCCAAGCGCAGCAAACTGAGCCTAATTGAGGCTGACGCATGACAGACTTGTGTGTACAGTATTGCCCAGGCACTGACTGAAGCTGCTGACAGAGGGTAAATGGTGCATGGCAGCTGGTCTTGCCCTGGCCTGGCATGGCAACATCAACGCACACTGCCTGTCAGGAGATATCATGAGGGCTAATGAAGGGCAGCCCATATTTTTAAAATTCTCCTCACTTAGTTTTGGTTCAGACTTTAACACCATGAAGGCTTCTCAACCTTGTAGTGCTTGGTTAAGGATATGTGACACTTATTTAAAAATTAATATGTTCTAATCAATTTAAAGTTAGACAAATAAAAAATGGTAGCTCTGTGAGCATGCATGTATTAGAGAACAATGTGAGGCATTTATGTCTGGATTGGAAGCTACAGAATAGAGAATTAAACCAACTGTAGATAAGAAATGCATAGGAATGTTATTTATTAATTGCAGAGAAAAAAGGAATATTTAAAGTCAAAGACACACTGAGATAGAGAGTTCTATGTTCCTGGAAGATCTTCATTCAACTAGTTCATCAGAATCTGAATCATGCATTTGCGTAAGCTTCTCCACTCAACAGCGAACCTTTATATAATCAAAATCTTACAGGTATTTTGCCAGACTTCTCACAGAACATAACCCAAAATTCAAGGAATAAGGGAAAACATAGGTTAAGAGACATTGTTTTCTATACATTTAAACAGGTTAGCAACTGGCTACTTATTGGAAAAGCTCCTGTTAACCAGTCCCATTACATTCTTCAAAAAACTGTAGCTTAAATTCAATTCAATTAAATAATATTAGGATAACTATGAAGATCTATTTCACAAAACTGCAGATTAAGACTACTAATGTTGGGGTAGGTTGAGATGAGGAAAACATAGTTGAATAGGGGAGGGAATTCAAATATTTTAATATATGAGACATCCACATCTATTCTGTGGAGATGGCACTGTAACTAATGTAAATAAACTATGACGATGATGATGATGGTGATGATGATGATGATGATAAAGTGTTTGTAGAAATTTATTATGAAACCACCACCACCACCTAAAAAAATTCAGGGTAGGAGCAGTATCTTCTATCTAATACCGATCAACCAATTTCCTTCAAGTTTTTTTCATTTTTAAATCTTGAGTAAATATTGTGACTAAAGTATGAAATATTTATAAGTTTTTCAACATGCACAAGTGGATATAATCTGTAGAGAATGCTTCTATTCCCAGGGAGCATTATTTTGGGAAAAGAAAAAAAAAGCCCTTCATTGGAGATATTGGTCAACTCCAGTCTACAAGATATTCTCAATGCAGAAATTACTGTATAAGATTGTTCTACACCAGTTTTTTCCAGCCTGTTGCAGGACAGCCTTCCAAACTCAGCATGACCAATATAATCACAATCAGGCAAAAATAAAAGAAGCAAACTACAGGTGAAACTCGAAAAATTAGAATATCGTGCAAATGTTCATTTATGCCAGTATGGCAACTCAAAAGGTGAAACCAATATATGAGATAGACGCATTACATGCAAAGCGAGATATGTCAAGCCTTACTTTGGTATAATTGTGATGATTATGGCGTACAGCTTATGAAAACCCCAAATTCACAATCTCAGAAAATTAGAATATTACATGACATCAATAACACAAGGATTGGAAATAGAACAATATCGGACCTCTGCAAAGTATAAGCATGCATATGCACTCAGTACTTGGTTTGGGCCCCTTTTGCAGCAATGACTGCTGCAGTGTGGCGTGGCATGGATGCTATCAGCCTGTGGCACTGCTGAGGTGTTATGGAAGACCAGGATGCTTCAACAGCGGCCTTCAGCTCTGCTGCATTGTTCGGTCTCATGTCCCTCATCTTTCTCTTGGCAATGCCCCATAGATTCTCTATGGGGTTCAGGTCAGGCGAGTTTGCTGGCCAATCAAGCACAGTAATCCCATGGTCATTGAACCAGGTTTTGGTACTTTTGGCAGTGTGGGCAGGTGCCAAGTCCTGCTGGAAAATGAAGTCAGCATCCCCATAAAGCTCGTCTGCGGAAGGAAGCATGAAGTGCTCCAAAATCTCCTAGTAGACAGTTGACCCTGGACTTAATGAAGCACAGTGGACCAAGACCAGCAGATGACATGGCTCCCCAAATCAACACAGACTGTGGAAACTTCACACTGGACTTCAAGCATCGTGCATTGTGTGCCTCTCCATTCTCCCTCCAGACTCTGGCTCCTTGGTTCCCAAATGAGATGCAAAAGTTGCTCTCATCAGAAAAGAGGACTTTGGACCACTGGGCAACAGACCAGGTCTTTTTTTCTGTAGCCCAGGTAAGACGCTTCTGACGTTGTTTGTTGTTCAGGAGCGGCTTGACAAGAGGAATACGACATTTGAAGCCCATGTCCAGGATCTGTCTGTGTGTGGTGGCTCTTGATGCACTAACTCCAGCCTCAGTCCACTCCTTGTGAAAGTCCCCAACACTTTTGAATGGCCTTTTCCTGACAATCCTCTCCAGGCTGCGGTCATCCCTGCTGCTTGTGCACCTTTTTCTACCACACATTTCCCTTCCACATAACCTTCTATTGATGTGCTTTGATACAGCACTTAGGGAACATCCAACTTCTTTTGCAATTACCTTTTGGGGCTTTCCCTCCTTATGGAGGGTGTCAATGATGGTTTTCTGCACAACTGTCAGGTCAGCAGTCTTTCCCATGCTTGTGATTGCTACTGAACCAGCCTGAGAGACCATTGAAAGGCTCAGGAACCCTTTGCAGGTGTTATGGATTCATTAGCTGATTAGAGTGGGACACTTTGAGCCTAGAATATTGAACCTTTTCACACTATTCTAATTTTCTGAGATTGTGAACTTGGGGTTTTCATAAGTTGTACGCCATAATCATCACAATTATACCAAAGTAAGGCTTGACATATCTCGCTTTGCATGTAATGCGTCTATCTCATATATTGGTTTCACCTTTTGAGTTGCCATACTGCCATAAATGAACATTTGCACGATATTCTAATTTTTCGAGTTTCACCTGTATGTTAAAAATAAAATATCATATCTAAGTTCTTCCTGACCAAATGTTACCCTTGTGTAGATTCTTTCAAATGACTATATAATATTTATATTTATTTATTTATTCAATTTTTATGGCTGCCCATTTCAATCAAGTGATTTTGGCAGGCAAACAATCATAAAATCAATTAAAACCAAATGCAAACACAACACAAAAAATAAATATATATAGCAGTTAAAAAAAAAATCATAATCATAGATGTTAATATAACCAGGAAACAGGGTCCTTAACACCCTTGGGATCCCAGGCCACAGCACACAACCAGGGCTTCAAGGCCTTACAAAAGGCCAACAGGGTTGGGGCCATCCTAATCTCTGGAGGGAGAATCTTCCAGAGGGCAAGGGCTACGGCAGAGAAGGCACCCCTCCTAGTCCCCGCCAGCCAACTTTCCTTGGCTGACAGGACCCAGAGCGTGCCCATCCTGCTGGGCCAAATTGGATGAGTAGAAACAACTGGGAGAAGACAATCCCTCAGGTAACCTGTTCCCAAGCCATGAAGGGCTTTAAAGGTGACAACCAGCACCTTGAATTGCACCAGGAAACACACTGGCAACCAGTGCAGCTCATGAAGTAGGGTGTTACAAGTGCCGAATATCCGATACCATTTACTACCCGTGCAGCTGCATTCTGTACCAGCTGAAGTTTTCAAATGCTCTTCAAGGGCAGCCCCATGTAGAGCACATTGCAATAGCCAGTGATATTGAGATATATTTTCTCCACTGAACATCCAAACCAAATATTCATCGTAAGGTGAATTAAAGACAAAACACCTTTATAATACATTGTCCCCTTTGTTTGTATGCCTTTCATAACATACAGTATCATGCTAAAGGAGAAAAGACATACTAAAATGAATGTCTAGTCCAATCCTTCAATAATGCATGAGGTCTAATAATTCTTTAGCTTTCAATTATCACAAGAAATTGGCCACTTAATCAAGTGGACGGAGACAGAAATATAAGAAAGTCATAGTTCATATCCTGTGAAATTTACATCAGAAACACCATGATTCTTTTGCTATATCATACTACATATATGTGCTAATTGTAATTGTACTAATGGCTAATGCTTAAAAAGCAGTTATATTTGATTTTCAAACAAGCTGCAAAATAAAACCTTCATATATTATTCAAATAAATTCCCCAAATCATCTCCTATAATACATATAGATTTAATTTCAAATAAGTAGTTTTATATTATGCTGTTGAATGAATACAGTGAATACATTTAAAGTACATTTAAATACTATTTAAAAATGCTTTTAACCTTTCCTTGCTTAAAGCAGCTCTGCACAGATTACATTTAACAGTTTTAATTCCTACATTAGGAAAATTGCTCATTAGGGAAAATTGTAATCTCTACTAAAATACTTATTAAATGTTACCCCAAATCTCTACATAGTTTAAAAATGGTCCAGGATAACTCTTTTTGGGAGGAATGGAAGAGATGAATATCTGTAGCCAATATACAGGAAAAACAAATGGGATAAACTCATTTTATTAGCATAAAAATCTGTTTCTATAGTCTTTTTGGTCTGTTGTTTAATTTGTTTAAAATAGGCTGATATTCTTACCAGTAACCCTATATTATCCCAATTGTACAAAGTATGTTGTAGTTTCACAGGCCTGATGAAGAAATATCTAATCTTCAAGGAGATGGAAGACCTGCTATAAATGCTTAATACCTGACCTTGGTTTCTAGAAAGAAATATCTAAGTATAGCACTCACAAATCCAGTTCTTGTACAATATGGCTGGAAGCAGCAAGGTCTGAACTGGCAGATTTAAAGAACTCTATAATACAGAAGTTTTGAGTGAGCTTATGATGTTTATTAGGAATGACATAAAGCTCACATTCTCTTTATATCCAGCACCATGAGATCTGGGCTGCAAAAATCCCCAAAAGCCATATTCAGGCTGCACTTTTGCAGGAATGAACTTTTCCTTGAAGAAAGTTGCAAGTAAGCTATGCTTTTTTTTTTGGGGGGGGGGAGGTACCTTCAAGTCAGTCTTGACTCCTGGTAACTGTAAAACTCCATGCAGTTATACAAGAGTTCATGTAGTTTTCTTGGCAATAGTTTTGGGTTGCCATTGCTTTCTTCTATGGCTGGGAGAGAGTGACTGACCGAAAGTCACCCACAGGGTTCATGCCAATCTCCCAGTTTCTATCCCAGTGTCGATAACCATTACACCAAACTGTCTCTCAGTATTTCAGCTTGTTACTTCAGTGATTCCTAGTTTTATTCCAGAGATTTAAAAAAAAAAGTATGAATAGATAGCAAAACCAAAGAAATGCAGTATGGCATAAAGTAAGATAACCAATTCACAAACTACTTTCACCATAATATGGGAATTACTTACTAGATCGAAATTTCAACTCATAAAGTAACATCTGACAAGGTCTGAGGTCCATTACCTTATTTCTATTTATATCAGTCTCTTTCTTCTGTGTTTAAAGAAGAATATTGGAATCAGTAAGATCAGAATAATGTTTTTAAACCTTGGATTGACTTTGTTATGGACAATTTTCAGCACATAAATGTTTATTGACATCAGTGGAGTTTCATACATGCATCCTGAGTGCTGAATCAGTAATTTTAAGCACTTGGCACAATATTCCATTTTTTAAAAATATCATTATATCTATGGATATTCACAGAACTAGCCAGTATATTTCCTGTCAGGGTTTTAAGACATTTACATACCTTAATCATTAACAGCCTACTTGGAGCCTTTAATTTGTATCAAGTTTCTACCCAGTGACATAATAATGACTAAAATGAAGAGTAATGATGTTGGCCACAAAGCTTAGTAAATAAACATTTTCCACAAATTTAACAATTCCTGACCAGCTCAGCACAAGGAATTACTTTTCACTGACTGCTGCTGATTCCACTGGACTTGCAGTAAAGCACTCTGACATTCTTCTGCCGCCGTTTACTGTTCAGGGTGAGCACCTGTCATTGTATTTGAGCTGAGCCCCATGCATTACAAGTAGCTAGGATAAAGATAGACTTCCATTTCAGTATCCTTGAAAGAGAAGTTTAGAGAAGGAGTCTTGGTATTTATGTCAAGGAGATTTTAGGAAACAAGCCCTAGAACTACTGACAGAACTTTTCATTTGTTTTAAAACTGATGGCATAGTTTTGCTTATCAGCACTGACAGGACAAGGTCATAGACTACATTCTGTTGTTATTCCTGTTCTTACCAAGAACTTTCAATTAAGTTGCCTAAAATAAAATTCTGTCAGTGTCAGAAAACATATCACTAGCAATAGTGGCAAAGAAGACTGACCAGCCATAGAAGATTCTGGTAATAGTAGTATAAATACAAATCTTACCTTGCTATCTAGATACAGAAAATATGTTTGGAGGCTGGAAGCATTTGAGTACTGTAACTGCACACATCTTGGAAAAAATGGTATAACTGCCAGTAGTAAGTAAGGCACCATTATAATCTGAATCTTTAAAATAGGGAAAATAGCAAAAGTAGGGAAAATTTGGGCTAAGTTTGCTCATTGGAAACAGGGTTACAAACAAAATTCTGGAGAGCTTCTATCTATGGGTATGCAAGGTACCTGTAGATATAAAAGTATTTGGCTGGAGTCAGCTGAGCTATATTTAATCCACTTCCCACTAACTTTCCCTAATCATATCAAAATCATTGTACACTCTCCCTTCATAGGGCCTGAAATGTAATGAAATAAATAAAGGACATCTGTATTCAAGATGGTAGATTATCAGAACCTAGATATGGATCTTGGATGGTGTAAAGTCTATCCAGATAATATGGCCATATTTACAGTGAAAAAAATCGCTTTGATATTTTATGTATATTATCCATGGATGATTTTTTTTTAAAAAATGTTTCCTTTATCTATATCTAATTGAAACTGCCATAAGGAAACTGGGAAAATGTAATGGGCATGGGTAGGGGGAAACCACACAGTAACATCATTTTAAATCCAGCCACCTACTCATCTCTAGCTTACAGTGAATCAACATCAAATCAATTCTGACACAGACTTGCTGCTCCTAGGTCATTAAATTTGACCCAAACAATCTTTTCACTTCTTAAAATAGAAAACCTATTTTCTATGTAAATTATATTTAATGATAGTTCGGAAATTATTATTACTATGAAGCTGGTCCTAGAAAAGATGTAGAAAGAATAATGCAATATCTTCTATTAGAGTTATCCTTAATGCTGCATTTTATATAGCCACCTACCTGATGAATAGACTATGCATTTTAATATAGTAGGATTTCAGCAACAGCTCAGATACAGGTCTGTAAACTAATTTAGTTGTACAAGTGTTAATGAAACCCTTAGAAACATTTAGAGATCAGTTTTTTTAAAGTCTCATTACCATATCAAGGGGCTCCTTGTTAATCACTGTCCAAATTCATTTGGATTTATTCTGTCACACGTATGCTTACAATTAAAATGGTGCAAGGTCCAAGTCAGATTAAACAAATGATTTCTCCCCCCACCCTTGTGTGCTTGAGCTTACAGGACTGGTAATAATAAATCACATGGAGGTAAAATATATCATAATTAATAAGAGTACAAATGATAATGCCCCTGCAAGCACCCATGAGCTATTTTAATAGGTTTCAAAGATGTATTATTTTTATATAAAACAAATTAATGCATTAAAATAAACATTAATAGTATTTTAAATACTCCAAACCAACCACTTATACTTATTTTATGATGTCATATAAGAAAGAAAACTTAATTTACAGTGTTGAATTTTCAAGCAATTTTAGATTTGCTATAACCTAAATGCAAATAATGCTATAATGCATACATGACAGACTAAATATGTATAAATACAACAGTGAAGATTCAAAGAGGGCTAGTGTGACCATTAACAGTAATAGGGCAATAGACAGCAGTTGCAGGATTCAACAGTAGCAGAAGTTACTATTTCTGAGCATGTTGCACTGATCAACTGGAACTTACTGAACTTGTAAAAAACAGAAGAAGGGTATAAAGTAGGAAGTGAGCAATGCTGAAAGAAATTAGCCTAGATTTTGTGTGCTTTATTTGAGTCTTATTCCTATGACTGGAGAATTTTGTATGGCGGGATCATATTATAAGCTATTTCAGTATTATGCAACGTTACAATGTTCTACAATTCAATCTTACATTATTGTAATTTTATTTTCATATTTGGCATTTTGTTTGTTGCCTGGGATAGACTTGGCTCCAAATGATAAATATTTAAATAAGAAATACGCAAACGGAAGGATTACTATTTGGGGCAGGGGATACACTGCAATTATTTTCTGTCACGTCCCAAATTGTTTGTTCTAATACCAAACTTGGCGGAACTGTCCTACATAGAAAAATGCCATGATATATACAAATAAAATGTTTCCCAGGATAGTGGTATTTGTCTTTGGCAGTAAAAACAAAGAGCTTTGTGGCATCTTAAAAACTGATTAATTATTGCATCATAGTCCTCTATACAGTTCCTTTAGCATTACAGAAATAAATACAGACACTCCTCATTTAATAACTACATCAGTTAGCAACCATTAGCAAATACAATGGTAATAAACAGTAATTAAAAATTCATTTTCCAACCAATGCATGCATTTATGACCAAATTTCATGTGCCTGACAACACCTCACACCAGAGTGAGAGTAGCACTGGTGTAGCTGTACGACAGAACTTTATCTGAATAAGACGCAACCAGTGATCTTTGCAACATCTCTCCCAGTTATGTGTTCACTTAGCAACCATTTTG
This sequence comes from Liasis olivaceus, assembly GCA_030867105.1. NCBI lineage: Eukaryota > Metazoa > Chordata > Lepidosauria > Squamata > Pythonidae > Liasis > Liasis olivaceus. Next base: position 45,195,945 of record CM061353.1, read on the forward strand.
CTTAACACTTGGTCACTGGAAGAGAACTTGGTTGCTAAATGAGGAGTTTTTTTCTTAAAGAAATGCCTTGCTCTCCCCAACACCACAAACTGACATTATTATAAAGCCCTGTCCAAACATAGCTAAAGCCCAAACAAAAGCACTTCTTTTAAGCTCTGGCAATGTAACATATTACTCAGTTTCAGGTGACATTCATGCTAATATTGGAGTAAGTAGTCCCTTGTCAATCAACATTTCAAATAAATATAAGAAGCATGTGAAAAAAAAATCTATTGATTTTAAATAACATATTTAAAGCACTGTTGCTAAAACAAAAAAAAAGTCAATGAAGGACACATTGCCCACCATTAAAGTGGTAAGTAATTTGCCCATCTAATGCTGTAATGGGAACTTTTGACAGGCCACCCCACCTGGCCCATGGAACTTCAAGTATCCTCTCTTAAGTACTTATTTTCTCTGTTCTCTCACTGGGATATGGTAATTTCCAAAGCACAGCTTAGCTGTCCTGACTGGAAGTGTTTTGTACTAAGAGTCATTCAAGTGCTTGTTCCATGGAGTTGCCTCTTCAAAGTGATTAAAGCAGTTCCTGGGAAACAGACAATGTCAGTGGGAGGAGGAAGGGTTGCTATGGAGTGAAATTTTGATTAAAATTTGTGATATCATCCCGTTTGTGTGAGAGACCTGAGGAGTGATCTGGACCTTGGGTTGAATTTTGTCTCCCCTCCTGATTTAATGGCTGATATACCCAAAGAGATGTGAAATTTGGTTTGTGGGAAGAACACTATGCTCAGAATACTTTGAGTTTTTAAGAATTGCACCTGCTTTGAAAGCCAATGAATGGGGGGATAGGGAAAAAAGGAGTAATATTTGTAGGAAGCTGTTTGCTTCAAGTTAAGCAAATGAATATTGCCTTACCCCAAAGACTATTTAGTTATGAAACAGACACTACTTAACAATTTAAATGTCGTTAACTTCCCTGCCCTGACTCATCCACAACCTTCTTTTCTGTCCTGTTCATTCATATATTGGAGAAGAACAAAAGGTAAAACTATTACCTTACATACCTCTCACATTCTGAAAAAGGAGCTTCTTACTATTCTTGCCCAATATCTCATTAGAGTTAGACAGATGCTTTCAAAGGCAAGAGGGACATTTCACTGTTATACACAGTATATTCCCCATGAGATTACTGATAGACTTTCAATTTATTAAAACTCAATTTTCAGTCTCTTCATCCCAACATTGTATGTATAAGAACAAAGGAAGGAAGGTTTCTGTATCCTCCAACTCAGGGCCATCTGCCAGGGGGTGGGCAAAAGAGTCAGGATAGTGTAACTAGCTGCCCCCTGTTGATCCCAAATCCAGTAACTTTCCTTGCAACCAATATTGATTCAAAAGAAAGTTCATTTATTGAGAATAAGTGTACAGATCCAAAGCATTGCTAAGACTGAGCAAAAGTGTGCCAAAAGCTGTTTTCTTACTTTCTCCCCCACTACATCGCCCTTAGTTTCTCCCCCCCTTCATCACCCTTAGTTCTTGGTCTTCTGATTCCCTTGCTGGTATGTCCTTGAGCATGCCAGAGCCTGTGATAAGGAGCCATCTGCTTTAAACGGTTTCTCATTCCTACTCCCCCCGCCCCATCCTTTTACAATGGCAGAACTGCAGCATGTAAAAAGCCATTTTTTTAAAACTAGCCATATAATAATCTATTATGAAATCTTGCGAGGATTCTGACAGATAGCAGCCATGGACATGCATTCAGGCATGAGCCTTTTTAATACATATTGATACATGTAAAAAAAAAAAAAAAAAAGTATGCATCATGCACTTAATGGCTGACATCTTGATTTTTTGACTCCCACTCAGGGAGGTCCCTGCTTCAAGTATAAGATATGATAGAGAAATTCAGAATCTATGGTACATCATTATTATTAGGTTATCTAAAAAGATAAAAAGATTTTAAAAGTGAGTGCAACTTCTAGTAACCATGACATCCATGCAGTTTTCTTTACAATGTTATGGTCTGTTGTTCCTTCCGTTTTGTTTCTTCATTTTTGGTTTGGTTTTTTACTTCCCAATCCAGCCATGGATTTTCAAAGTGGTCCCTATCCAAGTAATAACCAAGACCAATTCTGCTTAGCTTTCTGAGATAAGTCTGGGATGCCTAGATGCCTAAGTTATGAAAACATTGATCTTACCAAAGTGTTATACAGTACAGATCAATTTTTATACCTTTGCCACGTGGCTCCTAGTGATCCAAGCTAACTCATTTTAGCTTATCCAAAAGTTAGCTTTTATCCAATCTGAATTTGGGATAAAAATCTGGAATTAAAGAGAAGTGAACGGTTACAAGTGACTGAAAGAAAGGGAGACTGCTTTCCTTTAAGTTTCCTGTTAAATATGCTACTGTACCACAGAATAGATTCTCTGCATTTCTTGGTAATCTTAACATGAAGTATGAAAATGAAGCAATTAAATACGCATAAGCTTTTTTTCTTAACTTATTTATTCCTTTCTAATGCAGACAAATCTACTAAAACATTTTTTTTTTCTCAATAAATCACCCACAGGGTCCAACAGTTGGCTTCATACAGTGTGGTTTTAGCCTCTATGCTCTTTTGATAATACTAGGAATGATGTTCTTCCTCTGAGTTTATCAGATTCAAAGACAATCAGGGAATCCAGACATGAGAAGCACGATCTCATTGCCACTTGGATCTAAAAACTGAGTCTGGAGGACATCCTGTAAGTAGAACCTCTTTAACTCTCCAGAAACTTCCTGAAAGTGAAGGCTTTTGTTTTTCTGCTTCTGGGAAGAGGTAAATATAAATGGCTTTTGCTCTCTTTCCTGTTTAGTCTAATTTTTACCAGCAATTAAGTTGAAGAGCAGAGTTACCCAGGTAGTAACTCTGAGGAACTGTCTCGCCCCAGTTATTTCAGCCCGCCCCACTTGGTCCAGCAGAAGGGGCAGGTTGCAGACCCAACCGGTCAAGGAATTTCGATTGGTGGGGTCTAAGCAGAGGGCCTTTTCTGCTGTTGCTCCTGCTCTATGGAACACCTTGCCTCCCGAGGTCCGGTATGCCCCCTCCCTCATGGCCTTCAGAAAAGGGGTTAAATCCTGGCTTTGCCAGAAGGCCTGGGGGCCGGATGGGGGCTCGCATCTGTGGAGATGGCTGGTGGGGTGATGGGTTCTGGCTCCCCCCCCCCCGCATCTTGAAGGTGTTAGTGCTAAAATATACGGGGGGGGTTAGGACATTTTTAACGTATGTTTGGATTTTAATTATTTATGAATTTTAGCCACTGTTGGAGGGATTGGTGTGTTTTTTCTTTTTTGTTATTGTAAGCCGGCCAGAGTCACCCGTTGGGGGAGATGGGCAGCATACAAGTTTAATAATAATAATAAATAAATAAATAAATAGTACTCAACTACCTTCAACATTGGGTGAAACCCTTATCTTCTACTCAACTTTTCTATTTTTAAATGAGACTAGTTATAATTAGCTTGCTACTCTATGCCTTGCTATAAAGTGGCACTTGCTCAGCAAACCAGGATAGAGGAAATTAGCAAAACTGTGCTTTCCAATACTAGTTGGTAGGGCAAACACAATTCAGTTGATTGGATTACTGCAATGCATTCTACATGGGGCTGCCCTTGATGACCACTTGGAAACTTCAGCTGATCCAAAATGAAGCAACATGGGTAGTTATGGGCATATCTTCATTTAATCTGCAGTAGCTTCAGTAGTAATGCTTATTCTCTGCATTGCTCACGTTACTTCTATTAATGTCTGTTGTATTTGCACTCACCAAGAAGCATGATCTTGCTGCTGAAATAAATCAAATGTACGATTCTGTATAAATGATACACACACACAACAGTCTAATGTAGTATACAAAATAACATAAAAATCTTACTTAATGCCAAAGTAATATTCTTAAAAGAAAAAATAAAAGTGAATTTACATTTCTGCTGTTATCTATCAACTTTTCATTTCTATGAGCTCCATATATTCTTTTCTATTCATTTCTATAGTATCCAAGTTAAACACCCAAATGATAATGACAGAGATACTAATTGTTTTCAGAATATTATATCCATATTACATCCAAATGAATACACACAAGTCCCACAAAGAGTTAGGAAAAACAGGGAAATAGAAAAATAAAATATTTCAACTTAATGAGGGAAGCCCTTGAGGCTTTCAGAACTAACTTCCTTCCTTCCTTCCTTCCTTCCTTCCTTCCTTCCTTCCTTCCTCCCTCCCTCCCTCCCTCCCTCCCTCCCTCCCTGCCTGCCTGCCTGCCTGCCTGCCTGCCTGCCTGCCTGCCTTTTGTAACTCACTTTCATTGGGGCTGTCATCCTCCCCAACTATCCAGATGAGAAGTGAATATGTTCAATAGGCATAAATATAGACTAAGGGGGGGGGGAGGGAACAAACAGTTCTAAGGAAGAATACTAGTGTTCTGCTGGAGTAAATGGTTGGCTGTAACTATAAACAGGGCTACTCCTTTCAGGGGCAAGGACAGACTGGAACATTTTTGACAGTCCAGTCATTATTCTATTTATCCCCACCAAATTATTCTTAAACAGTGAAAAACAAAACAGCAAGAATATTTAATGTTGCATATGTGTGTGTGTGGGGGGGGGGGGAGAGAAGGAGAGCACTTATATGTGAGCTTGTATGGGATAACTCACTTTTAATTTCACTGCAGTAGTATCAAAATAGTCTTAGCATGGGCCAGAGCAGGGCATGGAAATTTCACCTACGATTTCTATAGTTACCTTGGAAAGTTTATTTCTGAGATAATTCATCTGGGAAAAAAGGAAAGCAACCAATTGAACAAAGACAGAAAAATAACTGCGGCATTTCATCATTTTCAAATGTACCGAAAGAATGATAACGTTTGTATTTTGTAAAAAATGAATAGATTGATTAAAAATGCTGCTTGATTCATGAAGAAAGTTAAACAATACAAACAACTCAAAAGATTCTCAATAAAAAGGCAATTTAGCAGAAGCTCAGTACTTCCTTGAATGCTCTTTTGGCTAGAATCAACATGTTGCCGCAAAAATCTGGTTTGCATCATCTAAACGCTTGAAACAAGAACACATAATTTAGAAAAAAATAATATGGCTGCCACTTAGCTGTGAAGGGCAGTGTAGTGTTAGAAATAGCTTTCCAATGGTATTTTTGTTCACGGCCTAGGACTATTTCAGCAATAGAAATAATTACTGTGGTTCCTGAGGGCAGCATTTAACTCTATTACTCTTCAAATACTGTATACAAACACTGAGTCTGACTCCAGTAAGGCCTGGTGTGGCCTCAAGCAGGGCTGTAGCCACATCCTTGCTTTCAAGTCCTTAGGAAACCTTGGCAAAGAAAAGATTAACTCACGCTATGGTGTCATTACCTTTGATCCAATTTCTTGTCCATTGGATGGGGAAAAACTTCTTATTTGTAGCATTTTAAACTACCACTTGCTTTCTGAACTAGAAATAATAAAATGTGGCATTAATTATTTCTCTAACTTATAAAAGGTGAAGGAGTTTGCTTCTTTAAGATTTTGATTATTTACTATGCATTCAATTTAACAATGTGCTACAGCGTAGACAGTGAAATGTCACGGCCTGCACAACTGGTTGACAAAAGCTTTCCTACTTGATGCTGTGTTGACTGAAGAAAGGAAGGAAAGATGGAAGAACAAAAGGATTTAGGTATTTGTTTTGAAAAATGGAAAAAATATTCTAAAGCTTAGTCTGAGTATTTATAATTCAAGAATGGAGATTGGAGCAAAGTGAAGCTAAAACTTCTATGTAGTTCCCAGAATTATGCTTGTACAATTAAATAAGTTTGGAATCCATACTTTTTCACTTACACAAGTGCACATACTCTATCTGTTAGAATGGGGTGTAAAACAATTGACATGTTCATAACAGTTTTTCTGAGTGTTGAAACACATAAAACATTAACAACAGAAGCAGAAATAAAAAGATGAGACACAGGACAGCATGGTAATGAGGAAAAAGATCTTAACAGGGATTTGAACTGAACTAGTGTACATGCAAGTAACACTTAAAGCACTGATTTTTATTTATTAAAAGTTGCTTTTTGATTTCATATCAAGAGGATAACTTGTGAATTCCAAAAGGAAGCACAAATGTTGAAGGTCCCAGCTCTACATCTGTGTTTCAGAAACATGCACTTTTCTTAGAAGCAAGTAGAAAATACATTTGCTCTTGTTTCCTTTCTAAATTATATTCCAGTCTGCAAGAATGAAACATCTCCCTTCAGAAGTTATCCACCATGCTATCCAAGAATATAACCACGAATACTAGTCTCATAATTAGAGTGTCCAATAGCTCCCTCTCATTTAGCTGAATACTTCAGACTTTTGCTCTATGTGCTAATACCTAGGGTAAGAATTGGCAGGATCAGGAAGTGAGGAAAGGCATTCACAATCTCTCTCCATATTTGGAAATAATTTCAGGTGACAGTTTAACATCTGCACTAAAGAACATATTGGTTCTACACCTCACAGAAAAAAGCATCAGTAAGACCCTTAGAAGAAGAAAGCAACTTACATAGTAAAAATCAGAATGAGCTATTCTGACACTGATATTTTTTCCTCCAATGAGTTGTTGCCCTTCATTTTCCTGCCATGTAAAGTATCTGTTTCCATTTAATGTCCCACATCTAGATAAAATTATAAATGTAGAAGAAAATTTGGATCTGATATCCTTCTCTCTCTCTCTTTCTCTCTCTCTCTCTCTCTCTGATTTGATTTCTACTCTCTCTCTGCTTAACATTTCTACAATTTGCCTTTTTGTCATAACCATTCCTAATGCTCACGAAGTCATATCTAACTTCTACATAACTTATATTTCCTAGTGGCACTGTGAAAAGCAACTTGCATTATCCTTTGATTTCCCTCCTCTTCTATAAACAAGTTAAACAATAATGCTCATCAGCAAAAATTGCATCTCACTTTAAGAACAGAAAAAAGAAATCTGGAACCTTTTTTTCTATTTCTTCTTCTTTTGCATATTTCCCCCCTCTTTTCAGTTATTCTGAGTTACCCATGGGAGTTTAGGCCTCCACCAAGGTCTCTTTCAGTACACAACTAACCCTTTCTATTAAGCTTACTCATCCCTACTCTGCCATAACAGTAGTTTCTTTGTACTTGCCTGGTGAGTTGACCAGCTATATAGTACAATGGTACAATCACTAAATTACAGTGCCTGTCACTGCCTTTGTATCACACCTCTAATAGGTGCTATTATCATGATAGTCAAATTGCAATAATACATCTTGCAGTCTTAATCATATTTTTTTAAAAAAATATTCTACTTGTGAATACTGCAAAACATTGAATATTTAGTGAATACGTTGGTATAAAAGATTAAATTGCAGGGTTTGCACTATGAACAATAGTGCTGAGGGCAACAAAACTGAATAGCACCACTTTCCTAATACAGAGAATACATATGTGCAAATTCAATAATAATGGGGAAGAAGTTAAGGAAAAAATTTGGATGTGACATATGAGACATTCAAACTATTCACAATGAGCTGTTCACCTCATTTTCCCTGTTTTTTTCTCCTAAAGGGCAGTTTAGTATGAGGAAACCAAAGTGGATTACTGTAATAGACATTCCGATAGTTGACTATGGCATATCTATATTTTTTTTCCCTCTTTGGACTACAACCAATCATTATTGTTGGCCACTGCAAGTTCCTCTCTCCAAATTGTCCACCATAAAGCTCCTAATGAAATAAGAGATGCTCTAAATGTCCAACGTTTCCATCATTTTTTTCTGTTTAAATATAATATAATACGGAATTCATAGTTTCAAGGAAGACATTAACAGGAATATTTCAACTGGGAATTTGCCATTTCTCACAGTTTGCCACATCGCTACATCTTGAAATAAAATGAGCAATTCTAGATATTATGTTAACTTCCTTAACGTAAATCTAAACATGGGTTAATTCATTAAAGCTATAAAAGGTCTAATGCTGGGAAAGGTGGAAGGAAAGAGAAGAGGATAACTAGCAGCAAGGTGGATGGACTCAGTTACAGTGGCAATGGGTGCACTGTTGGAAGACCTGAAAGACCAGGATAGTAATATTCAAGTATATGTTAAATACCTCCTTTAATATAAAAGAGAAATATACAGTTTAGCTGTGGCAATGTATCAAAGAACACATATTGAATATTTTAACAGCTAGAATTTATATTTCCAAAAACAGACAATTTACAAACATCTACTTGTTTCTTCTTCCCATTAAATTTTGGGAGAGTACTTATTAAACTTGACTCTACTCTGTATTTGTAAAAATTCAGTTTGTAAGTGTGGAGTTTCTCCATCACTCATTCCAACAACATAACTTGTTAGGGGTATGACTCCAAAATCACCTAGATTTTTTTTCCTCCCCTTTCCTTTTTCTTTCCATAATCAACTTGTCTGAAGAACAGCTAACAACATTATTACCTCCATGTATTCTAGATTGTTTTGCCCTCATGGCAAATTCAATTACCATTGCTTTCTCTACACTAAGAATCTCTTTATCTGAACTATTCAAGTGTGCTTCTTTCACACAAAAAAAAAAGAAGAAGAAGAGAAAAACTAGAACTTATTTAACCTGCAGAACTGTACCAGGTTTCAGAATATATGTGCATATATATGGATGGATGGATGGATGGATGGATGGATGGATGGATGGATGGACGGACGGGGAGAGGGAGAGAGAGAGAGAGAAATAATAAAGGGGTAGAAAGATACTACACAAGGAAGCACAGAAAACCAATATTTCCAACCATTTAATTAACTGTATCATCCCATTTGAACAAAATTCATATAAAAGCCCTCATGATAAAGATTAAAAATGGTCACAGTGCCTGCCTGTGTATGCATATGTATTGAATTACACTCCACAAGTGATGCAAAATCTGCAATGGCAAATATGCTGACAATGAAGTTTGCTCAAAGTTTTTCAAAGTGAACAGTACTCAGACTATTCAGTAAGCCAAGAAATAAGCAAGGAAAGTCTGTCAGGACCTAAAAGAGTTAACTTAGACATTTTTAGAAAAAAACAATACAATTATGTTTGAGAACAACAACAACATTCAAATACTGGAAGTGGTGAGTGTCAGAAAAGGAAACTCCTTAAACTGTTCTACCTATATGTATTTTCACCTACATTTGTTAGCTCTTACTGATTTACCAATGGAAGACATATATACTTAATAAAATGCAGAAATAAAAGCAGTACATATTAACTTGAGATATGTATCTGATTATTATTTACCATACTTTTCTTTGCCTCTGGGTATTAATCTTTGTAAGTGATATGGTTTTTTCTCTACTGCTGCAAACATATCCTGCCCATCACTCTTTCAGCAATAATTATGTTAACCATAATCCCATTTCCCTGGCATTTGTTAGTGCAAAACTAGAGACCCAAAGAAGCCAAAGAAGCAGGAGGATATACAGATCACAGAGACATGTCAGTTATATAATCACATCTTGGCAAAGTAAATTAAGGTCTCTAAAGCCTTGATTTAACAAATATAATCTCTCAATCAATGACAAACAGAATACAGATTCAGATTATCTCTGAGTGGCATTCCATCCATGATAATCTCTTTCTGAAAGATGATGTGATTTGAACTGTTTCTCCTTCTATTTGCAGAAGAGCAGGCATGGACAGAGAGTTTAAAATGAGAGTGCAATAAAATTTTGCACTCAGCATGCTTACATAATATAAACTTGCCTGACTCAGCCTTGCCTTGAACCGAGCTTGAGCTATTTTCAAGCCATATGGTGACACTGCAAAATACAAGTAGTCCTCAGGTTATGACAGCAATTGGGACTGGGATTGCTGTCCTTAAGCAATGCGGTCATAAAGTGCGATGCCATGTGATTACATCGCTTAGTGATGGCAATCCCAGCAGTCTCAGTTGCCAGAGTAACCCCAGGACACGTGGGCCATTAAGCAGGAACTAGTGGTAATCCCAGCTAAGGAGCACAAGGGGTTGCGCAGGTGCCACAGGGGGGTGGAGGGTGCCACAGACAGGCACTAGGGAGCATGGGTGGGGCAGCAGAGGCTGCAGGAGGACAGGGGGTGTTGTAGGCAGGCATGCACTAAGGAGTGTGGGCGGGCAGGGGAGTGCTATGGAATACAAAATCCCTAGCGGGCTCCTTGGGAGAAAAAGGAGCAGGAGTGACTCATTGGGGTGACTTGCAACCTTTCTTGTGGCTTCCCCATTGACTTTGCTTGTGGGAAGCCATCAGGGAAGGTCGCAAATGGCAATCATGTAATGCAGATCACTGCGACATCATAATCACGTGCCAGGCACCCAAATGACTGGATCGCAATCGCAGGACCATGGGGATGCTGTGATGGCCAGAACTTCGAGGACCGGGCATTAGTTCATTTTTTCAGCATCACCATAACTTTGTATGGTCGCTGGATAAATGGATGTTAGCTGAGGACTACCTATAAGTATTAAACAGAAACTTTCCAACAGATTTCAGCAAATTAATTTACCAGGCCCATTGATAAAAAGAGTTATGTATATTAATGATAATTTGATCATCCTTATTGCATAAAGCTGGTTGATAGTTTCTTAATTTTTTTATTATTTCAAGCAGTTCTGTCAAAGAGATCATTTCTCCTTTGCGTCTTTGCAGAGATGTATTTCCATATTAAATCAAGTACATGCAATTTAAGCAAAAGCACATTTATGGAGTAAACAAACATAATTCTTATACAAAAGAATTTATAATAATGATTAAAGATCCTTCCTATTCCATCTGAATAAATTATGCTACATTGTCATGACATTTTAAGATACTTTATAGAAATAATTTTAAGCCTATTTTGCTATGAATCAATAATATTATCATGGTTAAATGTGATGGTTGTTTTATAATTTCCTCTGAAGATGTAGAAGTATCAGTAATGTGAAATGCATGTAGCCATGAATGTAGGTTATTCCTATTTCTGAAATTTGCTATTCATGTTTTACAGTTACTTTTTTTGTTTGTGATAGATGTATACACACAAAACACACACACATATACACACAAAGATACATACTCCATTAATAATCTATGAAGGATAGTCTGGTCATCCATATGTAGGATATGAACATTCCAGAACACTGATGTCTGATTCATAAATAGTAACTGACTATTGACATATTAAGCTTTATAGTATATGTAATTTACTCTCTGGCCCCATCATCAAATGAAGCAGTAGCTATTCATTTAAAAAGCTGGCTCCTAATGTCTTCTGTTCATTAAATGGTATATCTGAATGCTCCATTATTTTATATGCTTTATAACATATTCATGACAGTGAGGAGAACTAGCTAGCATTTATCAGAAAGAAACCAAAACACAGAAAACCACTAAAAACCACTAACTCAGAGATACTGATATCAGATATATTTATGCAAATACTGTACTAATATGTATCATACATTAATCTGTGCAGAAACAGTTTTTCCTGAACTTACAGAACATTTTATATCTTCCATTAAATGAACAGTAATAGTATTTACTTTGACTTTCAACAAATCCCTTTCAAAGATAGAGAAGGTTAATTGGCTGTTACTGCACAGTACATCCAATGGCAAAATTAAAACTACTTTGTACATAAAATAGTAATTTTGGCATACTGAAACTTACTTTAAATACATTTACAGATTTTTTTTTTAAATAATCAAGTTTAAATCCTGTTTACTATACTACTTTTAAACTGTATGTTTTGAGATTACCATTTTTTATGCATCTCTAACTCAAATCCATATATATTTCTGTGTGTGTGTGTGTGTATGTGTATGTGTATGTATCTCAGGTATACAAATAAATATTTATGCAAAACTGTAATCATTTTAAAAAATAATCCTGTTATATTAAACTAAAAAGCAATAATACCATATCTGCATCTAGAGAAGAAAAAAAGTTAACAGGGTCAAACATATAATGCAAACACTAAAGTTACAATTAGGTACTTAAAGCATTTGGTGTTTCTTCCAAATTCTAAACACAAACACAAAAAGATGCTGATAACCAATTCCCTTAAATACATTTTTAACTTCATCTCTTTCACAGCGTTAAAGATGAACATTTTATTTGACCAGTGGCTCAATGGCGCAGCCTATGTGTAGAAAAGTAGAACATACATATATGCACCATTTCTGAGAGAATGGTCATCTCACTATAGCTCAGTTACAGAGAGGAAAGACAAAACTGTAGACAGCTTTTGTAAAGTTACCACAGAAACTGACAATAATTATGTTTCTCTGGTATTTTCAATGTTCTGTAAAGCTCAGAGTTTAGTAATCAAGGTTTAACAGCAAATTACTAGCCATCTAATCCAAAATAGGACCGGTTTACACAAATCATTGTAAATAACAATTAAATGCTGTAATTTTATTCTGCAAAGTAACTCAGTTCATATTTATTTTGTGGGGTTTTTATTTCAAGCTATTACCATTGTTCTTCACATCTTTTTAGCAGTACTTAATAACACAGAAGCTTTTTATTATGAATTTTGTAGAGAATTTGCTTTTTTAAAAATGTCTAAGCTTATTTCTTTGATGAACTATTCGTTAAATCTTTTCAGTGAATAACATTTGTTTCCAAGATAATAGCAGGGAATATATCAAGTAAACAAAACAATATAAAACCAATTTTGTTATTGTTGAAAAATCTCTTACATGATTATTTTACAAAATATAATATATGCCTGCAAGTAGCTTCTACTAATAACAAATTAAAATTATTTCTATGGTATTTTTTTTAGGAATAAAAAACAATAAATGTTGCTTCTTTTTTTTAAAATTAAAGCAAATTTCCTTATCTAAATAGAGCCTTATGAGATATGTTGGAAATAACAGCAATGTGTACAAAATAATAATTACAAATTCTTTAAAAACTGAACACCAGAGTACATTATTATCCAAGATCTCTTTCTTTGTTATGCAGAGCAACTTCCTAATCCAGACACCAAAAAGAATAGTATTCAAAATTCTTTTTTTCCCTATTTTATTGCAGAAGTGACCCCAGAAATTTACTCAAGCTGAGTAAACATAAAATATGGTTGAAACAGTATACCATTACAACACAATAACAATGAAATTAAAATATATTTAGGCATACAAAAATGCAGATATGTTTTAAAATGTTGGGTTTTTTAAAATTTCCACCAGCAAACACTGAATAAGATATAAGAGGTATATAATACAAGTTGTATCAGGCTTGCTTGTTTTAAAAAACAATAGAATATACTAAAACAATAGAATACAATATTTTGACTTCTGGTCTTTGCCTACAGTTCCATATGTGATATTGCTATAATCAAAGCAAACATATTTTTTCAGGGGAATTTTGCTAGTTTATTTACTTTTTCTTTACTTTTATTTTAGCTACATTAGCCATTTTCCTGTTCACTTGTATGATCTGTAAAATTTTTATATTATAAAGACATTTGGAAATGATATGACTGATACAATATTACATAGCCTATAAGCATTTATTTAAGATATTGTTTGATCTGTTTAATCCTAATTCAAATAGACAATTTTGTTCTTCTACATACATAGCCATATTTGGATAATACTAGCCATCCATATAAACGAAATGATTTCTGCAAATGCCTCTTTTACTTTAGCCATTCACTGCTTCTAACATTACTTGGGCTATGCATTTCCAGTGTGTGATTAATTCATTATGATTCTCATACAAACACAATGTTTGTTGAGAGTTCGTGAAGCCAAAAGTAAGATTTTAGTCAGTAATTTCCAAATAATAGAACTGTTGTAGAAAGAAATAAAAAAAGTTTAAAAATGAGAAAGTGATGACATGTGCAATCTAAACACGATTGGTGAACCTATCTTGACAGAAAACCAACTCTCTAAACCTTTTATGATTACTGAGACAGTTTATAGTCATTGCATAAAGTAAATACAAGATACTTTGCAGAACTGTAGGTGTATGTTCTGTAGATAAAGTAACCAAACATTTTAGAATTGAATGAGAAAGACTAAACAGCAGGTATTTTAGAAAAGCACTTTCAGCATTCCATCCAAGAGTTCATATAGGGGAATGTTTAATTCCTTTTTCGAAAACATCAGTAACTAAACTCAATCTGTCATTCAGTTAAAATGTTTTCCAGCATTATTCGGTTTAGCATTCTAAACTGAAGGTGGTCTGCATGTTGAACTTAGCTCTATGTGGGTTATAGTCTTTGTTTGCAGTTTTAACTGGGGATTGCACCTTAGCTACCGTAGTTCAAGCGTAAAAATACTTTGTCTGCAGCACTATATACTGTTGCCAGAGACCCTCTAAATCCTTGAACCAACTGTGTCCTCTGGTGTCACAGAAGATAATGCCAATTTATTGCAATCTGTGGCTTTTTTAACTGATTAAAATTAAGCCGTAAATATGTGACAATGGAATTAGCACATTTAGAGAGTCTCTTTTCCCACATCCCATTTTGCGCCAGTGTGGTTGATCCCTGTAACTCTACGCGGGTGCAATTTTAATGATTTTGCAGGGTTTTGATGTTCTTAGGAAAAAAAAAAAAGACTTGGTGTTTGTGGAGAAGCTAGATATGGAAGCTGAGAAGCTGTGATTGGAGACCCGGTGACATCATCTCTGTTTTCCGATAGAATCGGTGTCATTTTCCTCCCATTGATAAGACAATTCACTGACAGAGCCCGATTAGAGACAATTTTATTAGAAAATTCACTTCTGTCGAAGAGCAAGAAGTGATAAAATTTCAGCCTTAGGGAAGAACCAGAAAAAAAAATCTTCCAGTCCCCATTATTCTCTCAAAATAATTGTATGTCCATTAATACTGATAAGCAAACAAGAATTTTATTGAAAACATGTAATTTGTATGATAAAGGCTTATGAATCAGAAATGATACTTCAATATGGTTATGTTATGGAAAATGCTCCTCTATAATTTATAAAATTACAGAATTTAAAAAAAAAATTAAATTGCAAAGATTCTTTAACATGAAAATCAAGGGCTTTATGACAAAAGAAGAGCTAAGGCAAAAGTAATTTGCTTTCCAATATGCAATAACATTTGGCATTTGCTTAGAGAATTAACAACAACAAAACTGCAAAAAGAGACTGGGAAAACATATTTTTAATGCTCAAAACACTAAGGAAAGACACAGACTTATTATTTTGTTTATATTAAATAGTAACATATTTATGTTTTTATGATTTGATAGTTCACAATGTGTACAGATAACCTGGTACCCAGTGTCACATCACATATATATTTCAAAATAATAGAACACTCTCTTCATAGGCATTATCCATGTACAGAATCTATATCACTTAGAAAACTTTGAACATGCATAGAATTCTCAAAAGCAAATATTAAATGAGAACAAATTTGATTCTTTCCAGAAACCCTATCTACATTATCTTGGTCACATTAAAATCTGTATATATGTCAGAGTATATCACACACTCAAAAATCTTTCTTTGAACATGTATCCACTTTCCTGAGACAAAACTCTAATGAATGCAATGGGACTTTTTTCAGAGTACACTTTTATGAGATTTTGCTGTTAATGGCTAACAAAAGAGCCATGATAGCAAATGCAAACATGTCAATATTGTTAAAGTAATCCAAATAGCTGAAAGGCATTGGAGGCCTGCCACTTCTTTATTATACTTCTACTGGCAATTATTCAAGAGCCAATAGTAGAAAAAAACAGATACAACCTAAATACCAGTGTGTAGAAAACAGCATCATATATTGCATGTGGGGGGAGGAAAAATATCAATTAATTTTACTGCAATATAAAATAGGTTTTTTTAAAATAATAGTTATCATTTTCATCCCAAATGTATTTACAAACAGTGTTTCATTAAAATGCTTCATGAAATCAAAAGATTTTCATTTGGTGTCATCACAAGAGCTATAAGCTGCTCTTTTAAAATTGCCCAGTTTTGTAAGAGAATATATCAAAAGAGAATGAAATGCCTACATTTGTGAGGTTCCATATTTCAGCCACTGCGTTCATGAACAAGACTATGAACCTTAACAAGAATTTTTCTTTAGAAAAGTTTAATACAAGGAATGTTGTATGTACTGTGAAGACAGGCAAGCAGTACTTGTATATATGTAGAAATAATATATTTTCCAAAGCTGCCCAAACTATTCCAGTGTTCAGAGCATCAAGACTGTCACATCTCTTGAAGACTTGCTGAGGCTACTTTGATACCCTTTCCTCATCTTTGGAGTGCATATACATGTGCAGAAGACACTTCTGTCAGGATTGATGAAGAAGCAAAGCAGTCTATCCAAACAGATTGCCAGCTCTAATAATTGCGTATCTGTTTATAGCATTTATCTAACTAAAGTAAAACTTCTGATTGTGATACCCATTTTGTAAAAGGCACATGTCTGAATGGCTAATGGAAAAAAATGATACAAAACCTGGTAAACATATAATATGTTGTCTCAATGTAGTTCAGTAGCACTTCAGTTCACTGGATGGTGACATAAGCAAGCTAACAAAAGGATGAACTTCCATTGTTTGAAACTGATGTATAAAAGAGAACTGTTGAGATTCAATTATTAATGCAAAGAATAAAAATCCAGATCTTTCCTTGTTTCCCTCTCTCCATTTTTTAAAAACAGATACAGAACATTTGAAAGATCATGTTCTATTCCTGTAATGTTTCTCATGAATAAGAAATGCAAATACCTGTGAACTACTAATCCATATATGCATTTTCTTAGGCTTAGTCACAGCCCACAAACCACAAGCAACCTCTCCTTAAATGAGACATCCTATATTACAGACTATATTCATTCCAAACCTCCACCAAACAATCACTGGGGGTGGGGAAACAACAGGTCAAGAGATATCACTATGAAAGAAACACCTGTAAAAATTAAAACTTCATGCATTATTATTGGATATAATTGAATAATGTTGAAAAAGGATAATATCTAAATTGGTGGTTGATTAGAGGATGTCAGTTATAAGAGTACATAAGCGCCCATAGTCACAGCAAGACTCAAAGTCCCAGTAGGCTTCAAAGAAACACTTACTCCCCTTTCTAGAACTCTGCTTTCTAGCAAAGCTGCAATCACAATGTTCTTGTTTAATGACATCATAAAAAATCAAAACACTTTAAAACAAATTGGTGTACTCTTTAATATAGCCATCACATCATCACAGGACCCTTGCACCCTGCATGATAACAACCATAGGGATGCAAACCACATCTCAATCTTTGTTGCCTGCTCCAATGCTAAAAAAGAGGGGGAGGAGGAAACTCTCAATTGGAATATTGGCATCTTTGATTGACAAGATATAATCAGCTTATCCCCACACTAATAAAGTTGATAGCCTGTGGAGCTAATATATGCTCAGTACAGAATGAATTTTCAGTAGTCAAAGTCTCAAGAGCTAAAACTGGCTTTGCTTATCCAAACTAATTTATATCAATTTCTAATAGATTATTTCAATTGCATCAATTGGAAAAGATGGAAACTTGCAGCCACTTGACTTATTCCTGGAGGAATCATTGGAGCTTTGGAAAAGATTCCAGTTATGTACTATTTATCAGTGAAAGACTATGAGCATGGATTCTTTATAAGTTCCCATTTTATTAGTTCCCTTTTTCCCAACCTTCTACTAAACTACTAGGAATGTAGATTTCTGACTAATGATAAACCTTATTTTTCCACAAGCAGTAGAAGCTTCATAGATAACGATTTGAGAATATTTTAAATGTTCATCAATCAGGATTTCTATAATACAACAACCGGAAAAAAAAAATAGATTAAAATGTAAGAGAAAATCCTTCTAATCTTAATTCAAACATAAAGTATTATTTCAGTGCCAGAACCTGAACTGCCCGTAATAGTATTCCAATGTAACACTAAGCAAAGATTTAAGCAATATAAGGAAATTTACATAGATTTATATAGAGAGATTTATATATTACATTAAGTTAAATTAATTATGAGTCAAGTCATATAGAGGGCAAGCTTACCAGAATCTGAGACCACAGTTACAGCCTCTCCACTTCAATGAGGCTCAACAGGATTCAATTTCAGGTATACTATTGCCAAAATATATATTTAATTTATTGTCAATGTTTGCTGGGAACAGAGTATTTGTCCTCTACAGCCAGACTTTATTTGAACCAGCCACCATTGCTGTTGATAGACGATTTGCACTGAGATGATGCTATTTATCTCCCTAAGGCACATCCCATTGCTTTAACTGCCTCCTCTAGAACATTCAATACATAGAAGAGGCTTCCAGTGACTTATGGAAACACTAGAAAAGACTTCTATGCATGCTGACTGCAAGCACAGGAACCACTTCTGAATATTAGGTATGCTGGAGTTGATAATCAAAGTAATGCAGCTACTTCATTCTGTAGAAGTCACAAGCCATGTCATTTAATGAAACAGCTTTGAAGAGGTACGTTGCTCAAAGCAACATTGAAAAAATGCACCCCTTATAAGCTTTGCACAGTTCTAGTGAATAGGGCATGTATATATAAAGAATGGCCAATTCCATTTATGTATGTTTATATGGGTAAGTCTGTTCCATTCTATTCTATGTTTCCCTGTGAATTATTTTTTAGAATCTCCACCAAAAAAAGTTGCATACATATGTATTTTTTTCTAATCCATTCATTTTTAGACATATATATATATATATAATATTGTTTTTCTGTAAAAAAAGAAAAAAGAGACAGTTCTCTTTTTGAGAAAAGAACTATGATAGAAATTTCAGAAAATAAGAAAAAAAGGGGGGGGGAGGGAGGTATTGAACTGAATTCTTATATGCAGAAAAGGTGCAAATCAAAATCTCCAAAGTTTGAGGCCAAACTTTGAGACCAAAATTTCTCATGCATACATCATACTCTTTCCTACCCTTTGTTTCTGTTAGCAGCCCAAGAAGAATGAATCTGTATTGGTTATACTTCTTGTTACTGAAGAAGTATAACCAATACAGATTCATTCTTCTTGGGTTGCTAACAGAAACAAAGGGTAGGAAAGAATATGATGTATGCAAAATATGCATGGGGGTGCAAACATCTGGTATCCACTCCTTAAAAACAAAAGATGGGATACAGAAAAAGGAAATTAAAACAATCCAAACAGTGCAGAGTTTTCCATATATACATGGAAAGTGAGAAAGCATGATTAAAAAAAAAAAATCTAAAATGTAAAATGTATTATGAAAGAGAGAAACTGTCTAAATTTTAGGATAATTCCATTAAGCAGATTGATTATTCCATTCTTCTGCACATAAAGCATAAAAAATTATCTTAGATATTTGGTGGCCATTATAGCAAATAAAAGCATTAGACAAATTCTTGGAAGTCTTTTTGATAGTTAAAAGCAAATAAATATTCTGAAGTGGTCCATTTAAATCTACTAGTAAATTCTATTGTTGATTTTGGTAGTAATTAAGTAATTCTACTGCACAGCACTGTATGGAAAAGAGAGCTCTAGCAACTTTACCAAAATGCATCATAAAATGGGGAAAAATGGGAGATCTTAGTTTAGTACATAGCCGCTTTATTAACTATAATTTGCAGAATATTATATTATATTTTGAGCTTGGGGATGAGATGAACTTGCAACAATTTTTAAATATGCATTTTAATTGTTAAATCAATTATGTAAATTAAATTATTGACAGCCAATGTGATGTAATGATTAGGGTGCTGGACAGTAGGGAGACTCAACTTTTAGTCTTCCCCTACGGACGAAAGCTAGCTGGGGGACTTTAGGACAGTCTAGGCTGCCTTAGCCCTAGACTGGGAAGTCAAAAAAGTCTTTCTATCAACATGGTAAATTATGGTCCATAACCTTCTGTGAAGAGGCCTTCATCTCACAATTGATTTGGGCTGATAATAAAAAACAAGCAAATAAATACATTGTGTTACTCATATTTAAGAGTCAACAAGCATCACATCTCTATCATGGTGAAAGAATTCATATAATTATTTAAATAAAATTTTCCAGTGATGTTCTCAGTGATTGCTGCACAATTGCCAAACAGTCTTTTTACTGATCATAGACAGTCCATTTTTGGAATTTTTGGTTTCTCCTTTCCCCAAGTATTAATAGTCACTATGGTGGCTCCCTGACCCATTCTTTGCAACAGGATCACTTCTAGTATAGAAAATAGAAAAGAAACAACTGATGTATTAGTACATCTCTCTTTCAGTTCCTTACCAGCAGATCTTCTTTCTTTAGTATCCAGCTATTTTTCTGATTTTGTTTCCCACCACAAAACTGTCACACAAATCTTAGAGCCACCCCATTGTCATCAAAGTAATTAAAAAAGAAAACGTGCTAATATAAAATTGTTTAACATGCTTGATTTACATATAAATGCATCAAGTTTATTACATGCAAAAAATCCCAGATTCAGTTCTTAGACTTTTTCCTAAGAAAAAGTCGTGAAAGGTAGTGAACCTCTGCTCGTCATCAGTTAAAATGTAGTGATCAAAACAGCCCAGTGCTTTGTCTCAACAGATAGCTTTCAATGTTCAGTTAGATGGCTTCCTGGGACTATGTACAGCAAAGACTGAGAACTGGGAACAGATGAAATAAAGGTGATTCTTACAGTTCCCTATGTTAGGACTAGGAAACAATTCTGAAGTTATTGAAAGCAGGTGCCAGTTTTGACCCTTAAGTAGTCTTCTCTGTATATGTGAATTCTGCATTTAGCTATAACAGAATTCTTTGTAAAGATAACAAAGAGTTGTCCAAATTATAGGGATAGATAGGGATTTCTATTGGACAACAAATTCTATTTATCCTAAGTATTTATTCCTTCCTCCAAACTCTTGCGTTGATTACTAGAATAAAATAAAATCACAACACTTTGAACAACATATTTTTCGGTCAGAAGGTGGTTTCACATGATAATTTTAATACAAAATCCAGTCAACTGCTATCACTCAGTATAATCTTCACTGCTCAGCTGTACATCTGAAGATAATGTTGCAATAAACTTAATTTACACAGTTTAGTTTTCACTAATCTCCTAGTACAGAAAAAGAAAGACAGTATAAATTGCACATTGTAAACTATGACCTAAAAGGCTCTACTCATTTTAGTTAAGTGAAACTTTGCATAGACATTTTTATAATCCACATTTGTGATATAATTAATTGACTAGGTATTTCTCAGTTCAAAAAAAGAAGCCTAACAAAAATCCACTAATAATTAAATTCCATTGCACTTTCAAATCACTGAAGCATCACATCCATTCAGTGACATGCTGACAACAACTTAAACACCAAAACATGTCACACCTATGGCAATATTCATATATAATAAAGAATAAATAGGGAGTGTCATTGTCTACCTTTCCAAATATTAGTTGATTAGCTGCCTAATTAGAGTTTGGGTACAGAGGATTAGCAAAAAAGTTCATACAGTAACTGTGTTTGGTTTTACTGTATTTTTATACTGCTTTTATTGTATTTTAATTAATATTTATTTGTTGTTTTATTGTGAACTGCCCAGAGTAACTTCTTCATGAGATGGACAGTATCTAAATTTGAAATATAAATAAATAAACAAATACATCTGTACACAGAGTATACATTTTTTCTTCTCAATAACAGTAAGTTGGGACTTCAGAATTTAAAGTTGTGTATTCTGGTCAATTTTCTATTTTGTGCTCCAGCCATTAGGACTTGCTTTGTTTCTTCCCACTCCACTTGCCCATATGAATTTTTGTCTCTGGGTGTAACAATCCCTGGAGAAACTGTCATGACACATAATTTTAAAAGGCCTGGTCTTATCTTCTAATTTCTCTTGAGATGTAGTTATGGTGTCTACCATCTATCTAATTCCATGGAACTGATGCGTGACAAGACTGTAAGAAGGCCTCAATCCAATCCAAGCATTTTTAGGAGATAATGGAAACTTCTCCTGGAGTTCTTGCATCACCCTTAAAACATTTGAGAAATGCTGAAACTCTGATAAACAGCATTTAGCACTAAAGAATAAATATACAACAGAATTGAGCTAACTGGTGCCCATTTCTCTCTTAATTTAGGCTGGATTACAGCAATGGATTTCATGCAAGGCTGCCTTGAATATGATTGACTCTTATACAGAATATGGCAGATAGATTTCTGATTATTTTAAGGGAAGATCACCTGGGAATTGCAGGCTGAGGTTAAATTGGGAAGTTGAAAAGGTATTACAGAAGAAGGCAATGGCAAACCATTTCTAAATTGCTATATTGCTATCAAGAAAATTACACGGATGCAATCACCAAGTTTTCAGCTTTATTTGAAGAGATCCTTACTTCTTTAACAATAATTATTACAGAATCATTTGATTTATTGATTGATTGATTGATTGATTGACTGACTGACTGACTGACTGTAATTTCTTTGATTGTTGTGTGCCGCCCAGAGTCATTGACAGTTGGGTGGCATGCAAGTTTAGTAAATTATTATAAATTATACATTATTATTATATTTATTATATGCTATTGATTTTGGTTATTGCTTTTAAAGCCTTGTACTGTACTTTTTTTTTTTTAATATTACATCCAACATATTGGAGTTTGTTGTGGAATAAAAGCAGCAAACAAATATATATAGTTTACCATGAGCACCTAGAATGAACATAATAAACCTTATGATCCCCTGAATCCAGATCATGGATTTGGAGCAAACGAGCAGAGAAAATCCATCTCACTCTCCGCTATGGAGATAAATAGATATAAACATCAGAAGCAGCCAACTTAGCTAGATAGCCAACTTAGTTCAAAGTTGGTTATTTGGAAGGATATCAAAATAATTTCCTTGCTGTTTGGGAACAAAGAATAAGGAATTCTTGAAATGTTAACATTTTTTCCCCCTTTGTGCTCAACCCAACTCATCTGCATATCTTGTGTGTTCTTTAAGGGAGTTACAAATCAAAAGATAATAGAAAATACATACAGAAATATGTCCAGATTTTTGGAAATGGTTTTTCTGAGCATAATGGAAGTTCTCATCTTCTCATATATAGGACTAATATGTAGGGAGCCAAGGGCATAGGGGGACTTCTATTTTCTCCAGGCATTGTCAGAACCTTCAGCAATCAAAATGTTAATATAGTAGTTGCTTGCTTTGCTTCTGCCATTCTTTAGGAGGGAGGAGGAGGGAAGTGAAAGTATAAGGAATGGGTACATAATCAAAGGCCAGGAAGATGGACTGTTATCGGAGGTTAGGAATGTGCAAGGTCGGACCACTGTGAGAATCACAATTGGCACCTGGAAAGAGGGGGGTGAGAAGTAGGGGTAAAAGTTAAATGGGAAAAGTGCTGGCTTTAGTTTTAGCAATGCTTTGCTTAGAGTTGCATGTACGTTCCAATAAATGAAATCTTTTTTGAACCTAATTTGGGTTGCACAACATTTTTCTTCATTGGGATTTGAACATCACAGATTTGACAGGCAGGAACCTGGAATATGTATGTCTCAGAGAGAGAAGAGTGGGAGAAAGACACACTCATTCATGGCGTGTGGCTGTAGGAAAAGAAATACAATGGAAAACTTGGGGGAAGGGATGGCAAGCAAACCATATGGATATACTACACTCAAATTTAGGGGTGGAAGTGATAGCACATGTAGCATGATGTACCTTAGAGGAGAAAGAAGCACTGGGAAGATGCTTCTTTCTGCTGAGAGGGGTGGATGAAGTGGCCAACTAGATATGTTGCAACAGCCATGTACTGCCAGAACAGCATATCTAACCAGCCTGCCCACTCCTCCCTTGATATTGTCAGTACCTTTCTTTCTCTACCTCCCCCTAGCTGTCACTTTTAAGTGCAGTACACTGTATATCACTGATATTGGGGAAGGAATGGGTAGACTTCTTGGATATGCCACACTTGAATTCAAAGACAGCATATTCAAATGGCTGAGGATAGGTGGGGAAAGGATGGTGCAGGCAAGATTGATTGACCAATGCACAGACCACGTGGAAAAGAAGGGAAGAGTGGGACAAGAAACACAACTCTTGTCCTAGTCAACCTGTAAAACCTATCTGGAATTTGTCTCAGCAGAAACCTGGACAAGCAAGTGTTCTGGGTCTTGGCTGAACCACAATGCATGCTTTGGGTTTAAAACAAAACACATTTTCAATTTCATACACACCTATATTCTTTACCATTATTTCCAGCTGCAATTTGGTCATCACCATATGAGCCCATGGATATTGACTTCTGCCACTCACCATTTTTTTGATCAAGGCTTTCGCATAACACTTTTCAGTAATATAGAAAAGCTGAAGAGTAGCTTTCTAGTATTAATTTAACCCTAACCCTAACCTTTAATTGTTCTCATATAAGGATACTACCAGCCAATATGCAGACGTTTCTGCCAGTATGCCACAACTGAAACCAAAGCTGAGTTTTATCTCAAATGTGTTGATGATATTCACTAGGGCCTCTAAACTCAAGGATACCTGTAAGGCAACATATTTTTCTAGCATTCCACAACTAGGAGGTATATACAATGTACTAACATACTGTCAGCCCCAAATTTTTGCATATTTCCATATTCCATAATCTTCCTTACTCTCTAAATGTACACTCAGAATACAAAGTTTAGGATACAAAACTAGACATATCACTAAAATTATATTGTGGTAAATATAAATTGAAGCAGATAACTGATTTTGAAATTCACTTTCACTCCTGCCATCATTACATAACCCAATAAATTCTACTGTGAAGTAACAATTTCCACAATAATTTCTATTTACAGGTACTTCTGGATATGTTTTATTTTTATAACTTTACTAAATTATTACAGAACCAAAATAAATGCCTTGTTGTTATAGATTACATCATTGAAAAATAAACTAAACTTGCAGCAGCAGCAACAGCAGCAGCATCATCATCATCATCATCATCATCATCATAATTATTATTATTATTATTATTTTAAACACCAATGTATACTATGCATATTATTATTTTCAGAATGTGGGAAACATATTTCATCTATTATTTCATAACATGCAAAACGATGCTTCTTTAACTCTTCTTAACTTGGATGCAGATGTTCTGATGGTAATGCAGCAGTTTTTAAAATAGATATAAATAGGATGATAGTAACAAACAAAATGTATAGCACTTCCTTGCAGTTATACTTTACAAATTGACATGTACATATTGACTTTTCTTTGAGGTCAATATCAGTATTTATTGATCTGAAAAGTTAATACTGACTGAGGTCAATATTAGATCTCAAGGTTCAACGATTCTGGATAATGGGTTATATTTCTTACCCATATATAAACATAAGTTTAAAAAAAGCACTTTAAATACAGAAAAATACTGAATGTTCATATAATAGAAAAAAAGTTACTAGAGTCAAAATAGTAGATTAGGCTTATTTCTTAATTTTTTTTTTTTTTAAGGGCCTAAAATGATTGAGAATTTCATTTGAGAGATTTTCTGTAAAGGAAAGTTAGAAAGTACAACAACATGTAAGCACTGTTGTTCTTTAATAAGCTTGTGTGTCAAATCAATATGCATCACTTAAAGGTTTGCTTCCCATGTGTATACTTGTATCTGGAAATGGTCTGGGAAACTATTACCATAAAATACACCCACTATTATCAGTACACAATATTCCATTGCATTTTGGCCTTACCAGTCGCTAGAAAAAATAATAAATAGGTACAAATCTGGTGTCAAAAGTGAAAATATTCCAAACTGACCAAAGAAACACTTTTGTTCCAGTTAGTTTTTAAGATTTGATAACATGGCTAATCATTGAAAAAACAGCATAAAATACCAATGTTAAATGGACAAGAGTACACCAGAAAATAAGGAAGTGATTACCAATCACTCTGATTCTTTCTATCTATGCTATACCTACTCTTGTCCTAAAAGCAAAAGAAGTCTCCTATGCTATATATTTTAGATCATTTAAGGAATATAGCTAAGCAGCATGGCAGATTAAGTTGGGTTCTTTCCATCTCAGAATGTTAAAAGTATTAACAAAGTACTCCATACATCATGACACTGGATTACAGAATCCTGAATATTCCTGAAGCTAAATTTGCATAAACATAAATATCATATGTGGAACTGCAATGAGACCCTTTTTAGAGGAGAGATGCACATGGAGGGAATCCCACATAAAGCACAGATCAATATTTAAAATGATCAGATAGGTCAATGCTTTTCTTTCAAGGTAGTAAAACAAATCATTTAAAATATGATCTCAAATATTAGTTCAATATTTTGTGTTTCCCTGTCTACCTACATTGTCTATAAGTAGTCCTTGCTTAACAACCACAATATGGACTGTAAAATTGGTCGTTAAGTGGGGTGGTTGTTAAATGAGTCACCGGGTGACCAAACCCAATTTTATGACCATTTTTACGATGGTTGTTAAGTGAATCACATGGTCGTTAAGTGGATCACATGGTCATCCACTTAAGTGAATCCAGTTTCCCCAATGGACTTCTTTGCCAGAATTCGCTTAACAACCAAATGATTTGCTTAACGACCGCATGATTCATTTAACGACCATGATTTCCTTAATGACTGTAGTAAAAAAGGTCGCAAATCATGATCACATGATCACGGGGTGGTGTGATAATTTGCAACAGTCGTAAGTGCGAGTACAGGTCGTAAAGCACTTTTCTGAGGCCGTCATAATTTTGAACCACCTTAAACGAACGGTCGATAAGCGAGGGCTACCTGTATTGATTTCAGTTGCCAAAAAATAATAATGGAAAATAAGATGCAGTGATAAGGGCTGTGTATGTGTGCTCAAACAATTATTGCAGGCTTTTCAATTTTAAAGCTACACCATAAAGAGCAGCCAGATTGACATTACATTTTCAGGAGAAGGTCCTTCTATCAACACTACTTCTGGCATTATCTAAATAAGCATATAAGTGGATGAAGTAAAGTGAAAGACTTGAATATGTAGCATTCATGAATGGGCACGCATCTTAACCTTGCTATTGCCAAATGGATATTATTTTTCTGCTGCAATGGAAAAGTAAGTTGTATTAAAAAGCAAAAGGAATAAGCATGAGCTTCATACATATCTGAATTATAGTCAATAATATAACCCTTTAAATAATTACTCATAATAGGCCCCATTGAAACATGACTTAATGTCAGGTATTTGGGCATATGATTGTAATGTGAACTGTAACTCATTACCAACTCATATTGCAGTGTTTATCTGCTTTTTCATCATATCAGGGGGAAGAAAAAAAACAAATAACAGTTTATCTCAAAATGTAATCCTTTGCTTTGAAAGAAATCTGAGAAATGCAATCTAAACTGTGAAATTATGCCCCTATGAATCTAAAGGGAATGAGTAGAAAAATATTCCTTTAGCATTTAAACAAATATCAGTATCTAACCTAATCTCAAAAGGCCTGTATTTACATATATGCACATGCAATTCATTAAAAATTAACCAACAGATAAGAACCCAAATTGTGTTACAGTATGATTAGTGGCCTATATTATATTCTGAAAATATATCAATATATAACTGGTATTAGATTTGTTAAAGAGCCAATGTTGATAGTGTATTCCACAGGTTTTCAAATTAAGTTCAGCTTGAGAATAAATAAGCAGGCATGCAAGAATTATTGAATGAAATATGTATAATTATATATCTGAAAGGGCTTCCCAAATTTTACTTTAAATTAGCTATACTGATAAAGGGATACACTTTATAGATGCTGTGTAGAGTTACTTTAAAAAATACTTTTTCTGATTTATAATGATTTCATGATGCAGCACATTAAGTACAAAAGGAGATCTAACCCTCAGAACTATAGTCTGTTTAACTTACATTATAGAAGCATTTTATTATACAATATGTAATCTATAATTACATAATTCATAATTGATATACCTAACTTATCAGTCACAGTGACTGAGGCCAGAAATACTCTGATTCCACCTCCCAATCATTTTAGGACAGCTGTGTTAGTGGGAAAAAAACCAGGTGAAATCTGATGGCATCTCACAAGCAACAAGAAACAGCAGGACAATTATGTTAACATGGGAACTAGATGTCTACTATAACCCTACTTATACACCAACAGCACCATCACCAGCCCCAACAAGTACACACACAAGATTAGAGGTGCCTTCACCTGCTCTTCCTTTTATGTGATATATGCCATCATCTGTCAGCAATGCTACATAGGACAAATGGACAGACTGCGGAAAAGAATTAATGGACACAAATTTGACATCAGGATTCAAAACAAAGACAAAGTAGCACCCAGTTCAACCTCCCAAGACATTCTATAGCTGACCTGAAATGACTGTTTTGGAAAAACAGAGTATTTATTTATTTATTTATTTAATCAAATTTATACACCGCACATCTCACTGTATAAGTGACTCTAGGTGGCTTACAAATAAAAAAGTGATAAAAACAGTAAAAAATCTTTACAAAAAATATACAGGGTTAAAAGACAGGAAGAGCGTCCTCAGACCATCAACCACCCCCAGTGTGGGTCCCCATTAGATCCCCATGCTAGGTGGTAGAGCCAGATCTTAATACTCTTCTGGGAAGCCAAGAGAGTGAGGGCCAGTCTCACCTCAGGGGCAAGATGTTCCATAGGATGGGGGCAACAGCAGAAAAGGCTCTCCTCCTAGACTTCGCCAGTTGGAATTCCTTAGTCGATGGGGTCCGTAACATACCTTTCCTACCGGACTGGGTGGGATGGGCTGATGTGACCAGGATGGGACAGTTCCCCGGGTAACCTGAGCCCATGCCATGAAGGGATTTAAAGGTCATAACCAGTACCGTGAATTGGACCAGGAAGTAAACCGGCACCCAATGCAGCTCACACAGCAGAGGTGTTGCATGTGCAGTCCTAGACGTGCCTATAACTGCCTGCACTGCCACATTCTGTTGCAGCTTCTGGATACTTTTCAAGGGTAGCCCTATGTAGAGCACATTTCAATAGTCCATATGAGAGATGACCAGGGCATGAGTGACCAAGAGAAAGGCTTCCCGATCCAGGAAAGGCCATAACTGGTGTACAATGTGGAGTTGAACAAAGGCCCTCCTAGCCATAACTGCTACCTGCTCCTTGAGCAGGAGTCATGAGTTTAGGAGGACCCTCAAATGGCACACCGGGTCTGTCTGGGGCAGTGCAACCCCATCTAGAATCAAAGATGGTAAGGCCCCAGATATGGAACAGCTCCAAACCCACAGCCACTCCATCTTACCAGGGTTCAGTTGAAGCCTGTTGTTCCCCATCCAGACCCCCCACAGCCTCCAGGCACCACAAAAGAACATCCACAGCATCACTTAATTCACCTGGGATGGAGATGTATAGTTGAGTATCATCAGCATACTGATGATACCACACCACATGGTGATGGATGATCTCACCCAATGGTTTTCACTCCACCATTGAGAGATTGATGAACTCACATACATCAAAAACTTTTAGGCAATTTGAGATCTCAACAAGCCATGGGTTTTTAACATGTTACAGTTGTTAATTTTTTATTGTTTTTAAAATATTAACAGAAAAATAAAAAGAAAAGGAACAAAACACAAAAATAGTTATGATAGAAATACATACATTATGAAAGAAAAAAAAAAACACATATCAATTCTTAATGAAGCTCCTGTAGACATATCCACAGCAACCAACTAGTATGATTATATGGAATCAATTTAGTTCTGTCTTAAGGATGTGAACTTAATATAAGCATGTGTATTCATGATCCATACCCATCTTGACTTAGAACAGCAAGTTGAATGAAACTGGCTGGATAGATATATAAGGATGAGTAGTGCCAGATGTCTTGAAACAAAAAGTTGTATGGCTCTTCTTACCAAAAGGATAAAACAATTATTAACCATTTTATAACATCTCATGTTGTTCCAAAGACAGTGGTAGTTCCATTGCTGGAACTTTTGGATAAAATGAATCTGATTTCATTTCAGTGAAAACATTTTGGCCATCCAAATTGATTATTTATTTGAGGAGAAAGATGAAGAAGAAATTATACTGATGTTTGGCTTGATGTCATTATGTATGGGAGCAGGAGGCCTAGTGATACAATTATTCTACTCATGACTTAGGTTAGTTCCAAACATAGCAAATTCAATACACTTATGCTGTTAGATGTCACTTTGCTTTGTATATTTCTTGGGCATCTCTATGGTGTTTGGAATAAGATGTCATCAACATGCTGATTCCTATCTCTATTTATCTATGTGAGCAAATACTCAACAATGGAATGGATAAAGGCCAATAAAATGAAATGGAACCCTGACAAGATGGAATGATGTTTTATGATATTATTATATTATTTCTAACATATTTTCCTTGTTATATTCTTGAATATCACCCTCTGCCATTAAGCTCTTTAATGTGTTGAATTATTTCATGTTTGGCACTAACTGTTGGACATTGTTGATTCATTGCACTGGAAGCCTTCAGTCAGAAGTCATTAGAATTTGATTTCAAGTTCCTCACTCCATCCCAAATGTCCTCCTTCAGTTGGAAATAGAGTTCCCCTCATAGCTGCTCATCATGAAATTTTTGTTGAGATAATTTCTGTGTGAATTACTGGCTCAGCTCACTTTCACTGGTATGTTCATTTCATCTTGAAAAAAACTCAAAGTCAAAGAACTTTTCATGGCTTCTCTGCCCCATTTTAATATTGCCTGCCTCGACAAGAGCTATGCCAGATGTTAAACAAAGACCTTGGTCTGGATGTACAGTTTGAGAGAGCTAAAATTCCCTCCTACTATTTCAAGAACCTCTTTCACAGTCCTTTTGAAACTCCTCAGTACATTTATAGTATTACTTCACCACACACAAAAGAGTACTCACAGTATAAAAGCTAAAAGCCCTACCCTTGATGCAGGGAACATTTAATAACTTCCCCCATACAGAGTGTTACTGTATTTGCACAGGGGCCACTACTGAGTTAGAAGAACACATTGTATTTTACTGCTTTCATTACAGTGCTTGGTATTTATATTTATACCTCTCATTTGCTCTGCAAGATGGTGTGCTTCCTTCCTGCAGACTCTAAATTCTCAGAAAATGAGAAATGTAAGAACAGAAGATAATGTATTCCTCAGTGTATGGATGTGGTAGAAGCAAAGATTATTTACATGGCTAGAAAGACATGGACAGATGTAGCAAATGGTGTTGATAAAGATTTTCTTTTGTTTCTCTCATTTCCTTCCTTTCTGTAATGGTCTGTGAGAATGTCCTTGAGAGACAAGAGGAAGAAGAGCTGCAGACTAGGCAACGGTCAGGTAAGAGGCAGCTTAGACTGCAGAAGGAATGGGGGTGTGGCAAACTTCTCAGAAGGGACCCTCCCTAGTTTCTTGAATGGTAATGCGGGGGGGGGGGGAGAGATCTACTTTCAGACTTGCAAGATTCTGTTACTGTAAGTTTACAGTTAAGTAAGTGTTAGTACTCATAGTCAGTGCTTTTTGTCTGGACTACCTCAAAGGGCTGACATCAATCTTGCAATCAACTATTTCCTTCCTCCCTCCCTCCCTCCCTCCCTCCCTCCCTCCCTCCCTCCCTTCCTTCCTTCCTTCCTTCCTTCCTTCCTTCCTTCCTTCCTTCCTTTTTTCTCATTCTTTCCTGGCTTTACATAGTGTTGCTTATCCAAAAATATATAAGTGATGGGTATATATGAAAAAACAAATATACACAGGAACATACAATGTAAGAAATAAGAATATTTATTAGAAATCATATTTAAGTTAATATGAATTTGCCCTTTTAAGAATTAGAATTCAGTAGAATTATAGCACTTCTTTAGTGCTCTTGTAAAATTAAGAAAATACATTCCACTAAATTCTAAAGAGCATCATCTAAGAAGACTTACAATAATAACTATATTTCACAGCTGATGTTATATCCAATATAAAGCCTAATGTATGTATTATGTAAATTTAATGATGATTATAACATTTTCAGCATTCCAGTATTGATTAAAGAGTGAAATATCTGAACGACCTTGACTGTTACTTGGATGCAGAGACAAGTAAGAGAGAGAATATATAGGTCTGCTAATAGCCAAGACTGGGGCACTGTGAGACTGGACTCACCTCCAAGCAAGAATAGAATATTTATTAAAACAAGTCACTTTGTTCAAAATCTTATTTTAATCAAAAGAAATAAATAGTTACTGAGGCATCTGAAACAGCAACTCAAACATGCCTACACAGAAGATGTACAGTATAAGTTTTTACATGTACATCTAGCTGTTTACTTCCTGTAGATGCAAGAGGTATTTTGTTAGTCACCCCCAGCCCCAAAAACATGAAAATAGGATCCAACAGCATATTACTGTCAAATAGGCATTGCAATGATAGCAGAAGTGAATCCAAGCTAAGTTGCTCAGAACAAGCCTTATCCCAAAGCTTTCACTGGAATTAGTGTCATCTGACTCCTTTTGTCCTATTGTTATTAAGAAGGTGGTTTGCCAGTAGTCTAACAGAACTGATTAACTCACTTAACACAAGATCACAATTCACATTTGCTGAGGTCTTGCCCTACCAACAAGTTCTCTCTTGAAAGTTTCTCAGTAAAATAAAATTTGGTTTTCTTTTTTAATGCATCTTGATATTTACAAAGACCAACTCTAGAAAAATAAAATGTGCATTTCTAACATGAACTTCTGTTCTTTCTAGAAAAATAAAATCCATGGTATATTACAAGCATTTGTTCCCCTCCAAGTGGTCTTCAGAAATAAATAGAATAAAGGTATGCATAAAATGAAAAGAAAATATAATGATATAATGTGATGACCAATCCATCAACTGAAAAACATGAACTGTTTTGAATTAAGTACTTTAAACAAATATAAAGATGTTAAACAAAACTAAGCAACCAAGAATTTTGAATGTACATGCCATTAATGGGACAAGTACAATTCTCAGTTTTATATATGACTCTCAGGAGTTATTAAAAAAACTGAATCTGCATTTGCAAACTATTACCTTGGAGCTGGCTTAGAAGTAATGTAACTATTTTATGATTGAGTAACATGAATTACAAGCATATTTTGCAACAGCTGGTTATAGTGGCTTTTCCACAACAAAATTATATAAAAGTAGGGGGAAAAAAACTTCCAAAGTCACTGCTCATATAATAGAATTACTTCATCATCTGCTTTATAGAGTCCTTCAGCCTACTCAAACAAATTTTGTGTCAGGCTCTTAGACAGTGGACTCAAACCAAAAATAATCCCAGGCATGAATCACACAGAGCCTTCTTAACAAGTTTTATTGCAGTAAACAAAATTAAACTAAACTATTATCCAGTAACAGTGATTTATCTCCTAAAACACTAGGCAGAGCCTTTTGTAATTTCTTTCTAAATGCTTTATTGTGAACTGGCAAGGAGGTTCTTTTTATTGGTAATACTGATTCTGCAGTTGTATATCTACAAAATCATCTTCTGAATCCTGATTGGCCCAAGAACCAAACTTACATTTAGGAGAGTAACTAAACAAACAAGTAAAGAATAATCCCTTCTAACAGCATTTTTTAAAAAAATCAGAACTCAGTACTTGAATGGGACAGAAAGCAGTGTTTGAACCTAACTGCATACCTGCTTATTGTAACTGTATATCATAGTGCTTCAAAATAACTCCCGCTCCATTGGATAAAATTCTAAAATCATTCAGTGTTAATCTTATTTTATTTTTATTAGCTGATAGGAAAAAGAACACCAAAAGCACACTCTCACCAAAATAAACTACAACTACAATTGATTATTAAAATTGATGCAGTAAAGGCTCACACCAAACCAAAATAATAATAATAATAATAATAATAACAATAATAATAATAATGACGATGATGATGATGATGATGCATATATAAGTAGCATATACAGCAGCTGCAGTATAGAATGAAGGGAAGCAATGTTCTATTCCAATGGCCTATACTTGAGGAAGTATAAGAAAAACATGTTGGTTATCAAACACATTCAAAGATTTCCTATGATAAAGTTAT